>FIZU01007774.1:0-18133 GCA_900064475.1 Pseudococcus longispinus
TAGTGTCAAAACTGAAAAAAAGTGATTTTCGAAAAAAAGTGGACTTAAGACGTTTTTGCATGAGCCGATTCAAATTTTGTCACGAAATTTCTTGACGATGACTTTTAGACATTTTGTCAAACTTTTTTGTACTGAAAAATTTTCAGATTTTCATTGACTTTTTGAGCTTGGAAAATTTCAGAAATAATGCTGACTAAATTTCAGAATTCCATTGACTTTTTGGATTTGAAAATTTTCAGATATTACGCTGACTTTCAGACATTTTATCAAAATTTTTTGGACTCAGAAAATTTTTGAGAACTTGAATTAATTTTTTGAATTGAAAAATTTCAATTTTATGGACTTGAAAAATTTCAAGAAAGTTCAAATTCTATACTTTTTCAAACCGCTTTTCACTCAAGTCTGACTTGAAGACATTTTGTCAAACTTTTTTGAATTTGGAAAATTTTTCAAATTTTAATAACTTTTTGTACTTTGAATTGGATTTCAAAAATTTTTCAGAAAAATTCCAACGCAAAATTCAGTCATGAAAATCCGTTACATTGACTTTTAGATATTTTGTCTGACTTTTTTGGACTCGGAAAATTTTTCAAAATTCAAATGACTTTTTGGACTTGGAAAATTTCAAGAAAATTTCAAATATCACGACTTTATGGACTTGAAAAATTCAATTAGCAAAATCATATTCTATATTTTTAAAGCTTCATAGATAGAATGGAAATGGCGGGGACTTTTTTGTGGAGCTTTTTGAGCTCTACGAAATGAGCTATCAAAGCTCAACAAAAAATGAATCTTTCAAAATTTTGTCCAACTTGCAAATTGAAGGAGTTATAAAGCCTAAAAATGTTCAAATCACTGTAGCGCCTTCAATTTTAGAGTTAGGCAAAACAAGAATATAAGTAATTTTGTAGAACTTGAAAAGTTTTCTAAAGAAATTCCAAAAAAAAAAGCCTATCCATATTATCAGCGGAGTTACGACAATATTCTGAAAAAAACCACCTTCATTAGTGCATAACTTTACCCCTTTCGAATCTTGCAGACACTTCTGTGGTTTGGGTAGCTGCATCTCTATTTTGAAGGCGCCGCACTCCTTCCCGAACACCCTGTATACTCGATTACTCATCGACCCTTGTGTTTTGTTTTACAGAGGCGTGACGAGGACTAGATTATACAACAGTCGTAATTCAAAATCGTCTCCTCCGTCTTCAAGACGTTCTAGCACCGAATCGACAGTACGCCATCAGAGTATTTTAACCAGTTGTACCGAAGTTAAAACCGTTCACGAAAAGGTACCTACTATTGGCATCATTTTATCCAGTTCTACTCGTAATTTTAAAATTGCCTACTTACTTATGACAATTTGTTTGCCCTTTTCAGCAGAATGAGAAATCATCGTTGATGAAGAAGCTAGAAAAACAAGCCATTGAACTGGAAGAAGTCAAAAGACAACTGACCAGTGCGTTGAGACAGTTGAGCAGCGCCGAAGAAGAATTACTCAGGTTGAGGCAACGTCAACAAGACGTGACTGCTTTGGAAAAACAAGTCAGTCTTTCTCGAATGAATTTTATCTCTATATTAAATTTTTTTTATCTTAATACTTGACATCTTATTGTTGATGAATTAGATGGAAGATACCATGCAGCTTTTGCAAAGAGCCGAAGAAACGTTGAAACAACGAACTTGCGAATTATCCGAGTACGAAGCGATTAAAAAACGGTATTTGAAGTGCCACTTTCGAAAGGTACCTAATTGCGATTTTGTTGTTATTCTGGCGTCTTTCTAGTTACATGGATGAAAAATCAAATTGGCAGAAGGAAATTCGAGCTACGGAATGCGAACTACACGAAACTGAAGAACGATATACCGAACTTTGCTGCGAACTGGCCTCCAGCAGAGAACACGTCGAACAGCTGCGAAACGAATTGGCCAGCGTGAGCGAACGATTGTCTCGTGGGATTGAAGAAAACGAATCTTTATACAGGTGAGAATTGTAGTTGAAAAAAGTATTGAAATAATCTATTGAAAATTTCATCGAGTTGTTGAAAAATTTGAGAAAATGTAAAAATTGTTCAAAACATTCTAAAAGAAGTAAAAATATCATAAAATTCTTAAAATATTGTAAAAATTATCAAAATAACACCTAAATTTTCTGAAGTCAATTAAAAATTAGCTTGTTAAAGTTGTGAAAATATTGTAAAAATTAGTTTAAATGATGTAAAAAATCATTTAAATTTTTTAAAAATTGGTTAAAATGATAGGAAAAGTGTTGAAAAATTTTTAATTTTGTTAAAATATTGTTTTGAAAAAATTGAATTCAATATCGTTATCATTTCATCAAATTTTACAATTTTTTTGAAATTTTTAGTAATTTTTATAATATGTTGGCTTTTTTTATACGATTTCGATGTTTGTCAAATTTTGAAAAATGTTCCTTCTTTTTCGATGGTTTTTTGGAGTTTTTATTCTATTTTCTCGAAGTAATTGATTGCTTGAAAAAAATTTTCAACTGTTTTTTTTCAACATTTTTCAATTATTTTTTTTACTTTTTTACCATTTACTCGTATACAAAATTTTTAACGAATCATTGTAAAATTTTTGAAAATTTTCGCTACTTTTTTAACGATTTTTTATATTTTTTTACTATTTTTACTGTTTTTTCTACGTTTATAGCATTTTGAACGGTTCACTTGGAATTTTTCAACTTTTTAAAAATTTTTAGACAAATTTTACTGTGTTTTAAAAAAATTTTGTCGCATTTTTCTGCTTTAATTTATCATTTTGAATAATTTTTATAAAATTTTTCACAGTTTTAACATCATTTTGAACAATTTTTATGAAATTTTTGACAATTTTCACTACATTTTTACAATTTTTAGAACTTTTTGAGTACTTTTATCAAATTTTACTTACATTTTCAAAATTTTGAGTGGTTTTTATGACTGTTTAAAAAATTTATTCAATATTTATGTTATCTTTCTTCAGGATTTTTCAAACGCTGTTGTACACGTTTCTAGTGGTTTTGGTCAAATTTAGCAAAATGTGTCTTCTTTTTTGATGTTTTTTTGAATTTTTATTCTATTTTCATTGATTGCTTGAAAGAAATTTTCAACAATTATTTTGGCATTTTTCAACTATTTTTTTACTTTTTTACTATCAACTCGTATGCAAAATTTTTAACAATTTTTGTTAATTTTTTGACAATTTTCACTATATTTTAACCATTTTCTGGATTTTTTCACTGTTTTTATCGTTTTTTTACCTAAAGAAGCATTTTGAACAATCAACTTGGAATTTTCGACAATTTTTGAAATCTTTTAAGAAGTTGTACTGTATTTTAAACAATTTTCGTTATGCTTTTTCTGATTTTAAAGCCAGTTCAAGTGATTTACGAGTTAAAATTTTCACTCTCTTGACGTCATTTTGT
The DNA here is from genome assembly GCA_900064475.1 of Pseudococcus longispinus. Taxonomy (NCBI): domain Eukaryota; kingdom Metazoa; phylum Arthropoda; class Insecta; order Hemiptera; family Pseudococcidae; genus Pseudococcus; species Pseudococcus longispinus. The sequence continues at coordinate 3,425 of FIZU01007774.1, forward strand.
ACAATTTTTATGAAATTTTTGACAACTTTCGCAACATTTCAATAATTTTTCGGACTTTTTGTACTTTTTCAACATTTTGAAAGATTTATTTGAAATTTGAACAATTTTTATGATATTTTTGACAATTTTTATCTACTTTTTTTCACATTTATAAAATTTTGAATGATTTAAAAAAAAAATTTTTACAATTTGTTCAACTTTTCAAGCATTTTTTCAACATTTGAAATAATTTTTATGATGATTTTAATTTTTAGAAAATTTTCGCGACACTTTCGACAATTTTCATAATTTTTCAACAATTTCAAAGTGCTACTCATGTTCAATATTTTTCATTAAAAAATGCTCAAATTTTACAATGTTTTAATCAATGTTCGTGGTATTTTATCTGTTTTTATAAAATTTTTCATAGTTTTCAAGTCATTTTGAACAATTTTCATCAATTTTTTTTCACATTTATAAAATTTTGAATGATTTTTAAAAAAATTTTTTTACAATTTGTTCAACTTTTTAAGCATTTTTTCAATATTTTAAATAATTTTTATGATGATTTCAATTTTTTGAAAATTTTTGCGACACTTTCGACAATTTTCATAATTTTTTAAAAATTTGAATGTGCTACACGTGTTCAATATTTTTCATTAAAAAATGCTTTTGTAAATGGTTCGCTTCTGCATCCATTATTTTCATCTTTAAAAATCGAATTTTTTTCGACATCAAAAGAACAAGTTTGAAAAATCTTACCCAGTAGCTCGTATATTTTAGCATTAAAATGAACAATTCAAAGGTCAAAATATACTTAATGCCTATTTTCTTTGCTAACAGGAGATTACGCGAATTAGAAGGCAGAGGAACAGTTCTAAGTTCGATTCGCGAAACAAAAGGACGAAGTTTGGATTCATTGAGCGATCTGACCAATATCGATTTCGATATGGATTTCGCCCAGTACGATAAAGACAGGTGAGAATTACTACCAACAAATTCCATACAAAATAAATTTGCATATTGCATGATTTCTCACACTTGGATTATTCTCTCGAATACAGAATCGCCGAAGAATACGAAGAATTGAGGGCACGATTTGAAAAAGCCGTCCACGAAATTCGAGCCATGAAAAAAGAGTTACGAGAATCGCACGTACAAAACGACTGCTTAGAGATAAGTTTAATAAACGTGCGTCAAGATTTGAAATGCAAGCAACAATCGTACGAGTCTCAGGCGTCTCTGATGGCTGCACGCATACAAGACCTCACTAATAAACTTTCATCAGCTGAAAAACAAGTAATTATTTCTCATTCCTGGGTCAATTTTAGTACCTAATAGCTCATATCGGTTCGGTTTTAATTACTTTAGGTGCGAATGCTGAAACAAAAATTATCGAAATCGGAGAATCGCGAAAAGCGTCGATCGTTGTCGTTAAAAGGTCGCGAATCTTTCGCCATCTGCAAAGAACTAGAAGAAAAATTACTCCTGTTGGAAAAACGTATCGCTTTGCTGGATCTAGAAAACGCCGAGCATTTCAAATTAGCCGAATTAGAATCCGTTTCCGGATCCAAGACGGACGCCACGAAAAGCGAAAAACCAACCAAAGAGGTTCAATCGCGTATTCGCAGGAAATCGCTAGACAGTGCTACGAGCTCCGAGCCGATGAAAATCCTCATACGAATGAATTCGCTCGAGGCGAAGGTAGCCGAAGCTTCGCGTAAAATAGTCATCAATCGAGAATTCTTGGAATCGACTCCGGAACTCGACGAACCCTGCACCGGTCCAAGTAACGATGCTAGTCTAGAAAATTGCAATATCGCCAGCGAGATTAAGACCATCGAGAACCTGCTGAAGAAAAAATTATGCGAAATATACTCGAGGCAGAAATCACTCCAGGAGTCGGGTACTTTAACGGAGGAAGCGAAGCTGAACATAATGGCGGAGAAATTGGCCTACGAGTCTATCTTGGTGTGTCGTCTGCAAGAGATAGCCGCTGGATACAACGATACCGATATCGCAGACGCCGAAAGACTGATGCTCGAGTTAGATAAGAAATTAAAAGGTGAACAGTTAGTTACCAAGTCGCCGTTGGAGTATTTTACCAAGTCGTTGTCGCAATACTTGAATCAGGCTGGGAAACAAGTCGAACCTTACGTCATGGCCAAGAAATCAGTCAAGAGGAAAGAATCGACGGCGGTGAAAATGCTGCAAAAGAAATCCAACGCTTTGACCAAGAAAGTGGATAAATTTATGGACGACCGGATCGAAGAACTGTCTAATATTTTCGTCAACGACGCTCGTAAAGATTTCGTCATCAACGACGACTACGTCGGAAATATCGTCGAGATGGCTCGAGAAGCCATTAACAAGAAATTGATACAGGTTGAAATTAGTCAAATCATGTCGCACTGTATCGATAACTACGCTCCTTCGGTGACAGCCGATAAAGATCCTTCGTTCGAATGCCTAATGGTGAATCGAGCCAACCTCGAGCAATGGTCCGAATTAGTCTACTCGACGTTGAAAGAACAAGTGGACGCGGCTATAATAAAACTCAAACAAAAATACGAATCTAAACTTCTATCTTCGAAGCTAGAAAACTCAATATTTCCAGTCACCGTGTCGCCCGAAAATCTCAAACAATCGTTGCATCAGTTTATCGACATCTTGGCTCATAAATGCTTGCTCGATGCCAGACTGCAGATTATTAAAGAAAAAGATTCGATTCGAGTGAACGAATGCGAAATTACCAAATTGGACGAGGCGACCATCATGTCCGAAATGCAATACCTCTACACAAAGATACAATGCGATTTGAAATCAAATGGAGAGAAGAGAATATTTGATAGTTTGGAAAGTGTGGACGCTGAAGTTTCGGTGCTTCGTAATTCGGTCGAGGATTTGGTTCGCAAGAGGAGCTTGTCCGATAGTGTATGGGATAGCACTGAGAGAATCAGGATGGAGGATACGTCCAATGGTGAATCTAACAGCTCGTCTTGGCTGGAAGGAGTTTGTCGTCGGTGTTTCGAAATCAAAGAACAGATTATTAATCTGCAAACGTGCCTTATGCAGAGTCAAGAATGCCAGAAATGTTTGTTCCTTCAAGATCAACTCAAAAGGTAGTGGGGATTTTTATGATCCTTGTGTTGGAAAATTTTACGAACATTAATGTGATGTTTTTTTTGTTTGATTGAATAGGAAAGAGTTGGAATTCGAAGAAGGTAAACAAAAGCTTGAGAATCAACATATGCAAGAGCTCGAATTACTTAGGACTGATTTCGAAAACGAAAGGAATTCGCTGGTATGATTTTTGCACCTTTGTTGAATATGTTTTTTTATTTTATTTTTTTCGAGATATTGATGTATTTTTGTTTGTGGCTTTAGATTACCAAACACGAAGAAGAAGCGAATGTTTTGAAAGAAAAAGCCAAAAAATTAGAGAGACGTTTGGGCGCCTTGGATTCCGAATACTCGCAGCAGATCGACTGTATACGCTCATCGTACCAAAGAACACCGTCACCCGAATACGATAAAGATAACTCGTACTCGGAAGATAATGTCAGACAGAGATATCAGTCGGAAATCGAACAGCTCAGAGTGAGTTGAGGTTTATCAGTTGTGATGAATGGAGTTTTGTGGTGTGAAAATGATCTTTGTACCTTTCCCCCCTCCCCCCGCAATCTCACAATTTCTTATTTTTTTTGGACTTTGAAAATTTTAGAAATTCTCTGGCTTATGATAATGTGAAATTTTCCAATTTTGGGTAGCGATTTTATACACATGTTTTTATAATGTCGTAAAAATGGTAGAAATATCGTAAACGTTGTAAAAATAGGAAAATTGCCTAAAATTTTACAAAAAACTATGGAAAGTTTTATAAGGATTATTGAAAATGTTGTAAAAATGATGAAAAAGTCGCAGAAAATGTCTGAAATGTAAAACTGTTGAAAATCTCATAAAAATCCTTCGAAATGTTGCAAAAGTTACGAAAAAAATCATGGAAAATGTTCCAAGTGATGTAAAGATGTGCAGGTTTTGTAAAAATTATCAAAAAATGGTAAAAATGACGAAAAAGTTGTCAAAAACATTAGAAATGTAAAAAATAAAAATAATTGAAATTTCATTAAAATCATTAAAAATGTTGAAAAATGGTGGGAAAAAACAAAAAACGTACGAAACAACGTAAAAGTTGATGAAAATTTCATATTGATCTCTTGAAAAGATGATCAAGTGGTGAAAAAATTGTTAAATGTGATATTTTCTATGATTCTTTCAAAATTTTTATCAGTTTCCTGAACATTCCTGCTTTTTTTTAGCAAATTTTTCGTCATTTTTAGCTACATCACATTTAACAATATTTATAAAATCTACAATTTTTTTACATTATTATAACCATTTTTGATGAATTTTCCCTCATTTTTACGATATTTTTAATAGTTTTTACAGCATTTTGGTCGTTTTAACATTTTCAATGATTTTTCAAAATTTTCAACTTTTTTACGTGTTGGACTTTTCTAATAGATTTTTCCTCATTTTTTATTTTTTCAAAATTTTCAACTTTTTACGTGGTGGACTTTTTTGACATATTTTCCTTCATTTTTACGATATTTTCAATGATTTTTACAAAACATTCATCACTTTTTACATCAGTTTAGACTTTTTAATGATTTTTTTCATCACTCTTGTAAAATTTTGAAGGTTTTTATATCAAATTTTCAACACTTTTTACAAGATTTTTGACCAATTTTTCATTGTTTGTACATTTTTACTAAGTTTTCAAAATCGTTACTAGTTCTCATCACATCTTGTACATTTTTGACAAATTTTTCCTCATTCTTACGATATTTTCAATAATTTTTCAGTGTTTTAGAGGTTTTTGATCATTTTTTCGTCGTTTTTACATTTTCCATGATTTTTCAAAATTTTCAACTTTTTTTACATATTTTTTCTAGTTTTTACGTAACTTTCATGACTTTTGACATCAGTTTAAACATTTTTAATGAATTCTTTTTACCACTCTTGTAAAATTCTGAAGGATTTATATGAAATTTTCAAACTTTTTGATCAATTTTTTATTGTTTTTACATTTTTACTAAGTTTTTGAAATTGTTACTAGTTTTTATCGCATTTTGTGCATTTTTGACAAAGTTTTCCTCATTCTTACGATATTTTCAATGATTTTTGTAGCATTCTGAAGGGGTTTCACCATTTTTTCATAGTTTTTAAATTTTCAATGATTTTTTAAATTTTTTAGCTTTTTTACATGCTGGACTTTTTTGACAGATTTTTCCTCATTTGTGATTTTTTCAAAATTTTCAAATTTTTTTAAATGCTGGACTTTTTTGACTTATTTTTTGCTCATTTTTACGATTTTTTCAATGATTTTTACGAAACATTCATCACTTTTTACCATTTTTTCTTTTTTACATTTTCAACGATTTTTTCAAAATTTTCAACTTTTTTACACGCTGGACTTTTTTGACAAATTTTTCCTCATTTTTGATTTTTTCAAAATATTTAATCTTTTTTACCTACTGGACTTTTTTGACATATTTTTACGATATTTTCAATGATTTTTACGAAACTGTCATCACTTTTCACATCAGTTTAGACATTTTTCACGACTTTTGCCATATTTTGATAAATTTGTATGGAATTTTTACCATTTTTTACAACATTTCGAACATTTTTGACACATTTTTGTTCGTTTATCGTTTTCACAACATTTTGGATTGATTCGATAAATTTTTTGCCAATTTAGCAATATTTTCAATGGTTTATGTGACTTTTTACAATTTTTTAAAATTTTTTGAACATTTTTTGTGGAATTTACTCCAATTTAGCATAATTTTTCAATAATTTTTTTCAAGTCGACTGTTTGGGCTTGTATAATTTCAAAGAATCTCTTAAGCCAAATGATTTTTGGAAAGTTTGTAAAACTGACAGATGACTTTTTGCACTTTGAAAGTATCAGAGATCGTTGTAAGAGAATCTGTAAAATTTTCTAAATTGAAAGAAAATTTCCAACTTGAAGAAGTAGATTCGGAACACGAGAAAAATGATTTTTTGAAATTGGAAAATTAACGATTTCTGTGCTTCCAAAGTGAATAATTTTTCAATTTGAATTTTTTTCTCAATATTAGCTTTTGCGATTAAAACCTGTGTATGGAATTTTTGGAGAGGCGGAAAATGAATGATTATTTTTAAAAATTTTACAACTGAAATAACCCGAAAAATTGTATACATTTTTCTTGTGAAATTTAAAATTTTCACATAGGATTTTTTTCTTGATTTTAAGGCAGAAAAGTTTTTATTTCTCATTTCCCTCCATCTTCCCCTCTCTATCACCTCAGTATTTAATTTTGATAAACTTTGTTTTGATGTTGAACTCAATCCTCATAATTTATATTATATTAATTGCAATGTTGCAGGCATTATGCGAGAAAGGCCTGGTAGCCATGGATCACTCACACAAAAGAACCATCGCCGATCTGGAAGAAAAACACAGGCAGGAAATGGAATCCCTAAGACTGGAAAAGGAGCAAGCTCTAGCAGAAGAAACTCAAGCTACTTTGGCAGGTACGTACAAAAGAAAAAATTAAACGAGGAGAAAATCGTACAAAAGTGTAACATATTCGTACTATTTTTCAGCTCTGGACGCGATGAGAAAAGCTCACGAAGCCGAGGTTCAAAAAGAAATCGCTAAATTCAAATCGGAGTATTTGAAAAAGGTTCAATCCAATCAAGACATAGGAGCTCTTCACAAAGAACACGAGTACGTGTAATTTTCACCTGCCTCAAACTTCTTTATGTGCAAATTTCTTCAATGGTCGACTTTTTTCTCTTTTTAGAGCCGAAATGGAAGAAATAAAACGCGAAATATTATCATTGTCTGAGAAATACTCGATTAAATGCGTCGAATCGGCAGCTCTGGAGGAGGAACTACGAGCAGCTAATAATCAATTGGCTCAAGCTCAACATCACATAATGCAATTAGATAATAGGTACTTGCTTCTTCCTTTGGCTCATTTGATTGCTCCAGTGGTGGAAAAAATTGATAATATTTTTTGTTTAGAAATAAACAACTTCGAGCTCATCTTCTTTCCGAAACGAATGGCTCGATTCAAGACGAAGAACTGCTTCAACAATTGGAAGAACGAACCAAGTAAATAGCCAATTTGAAAGAACAATTGACTGCGGTTAGTTTAGCAATGTTTTCAACACGTTTTTTCTTATCAATTGCATGTTTATCGAATATTCGTAGTGTACAGATTAGTTAGTATATCGAAGGCACAGGATTGATTAACTTTTGTGTATCATCGATGTATTTTGCCGGTCAAAATCACCTTTTTAAAATGGTATTTGCGTTGATAGAGTCGTGCTCGTCGAATACAGAATCTCTCGTATTGGGTATATGGCTTTTATTATCATTTGTCGGACGCATATACTGCTTAATATACATATCGTTTATAAGAGCACGACTCTTGCTTATTTTTTTGATGTAATATGTGCTTTTTTTTATACCATACCCGTATATTTATTTTTAGATACCTTGGTAGTGTAAAAGTACTCGTAGTATAGCTTTGCTTTAGTGTTTTGGTTTTATTTGCATGTTGGTTTTAGCATGACGACACACTAAATACAATATCTATGCACTTGAACAACGGAGATTTGGATTACCCCACTTTAAATTCATTGCTTGAGAAATTACAGCTGAAAAAAAGGATCCGTCGTGGTATAGGTTTGTATATTTTTTTAGGGAGTTTTTTTTTCCTCGTGTTTTTTACTTACATATTTTACTCATTTTGGAAAGTCACGCGGTTTATCGGTGTATAGCTTATATATTTTATATTAGATTCGTATTTTGTAGCAAACGTGCTTAAAGTATTAAACAATTAGGATAAATTAGGTGCTGAAATTTATGTTACGATTTTATCGATAATTTTTTTGTTTTCGATTGCAGACTCAAACTCGCAAAATATAAATATCGAAGAAAAAGAGGTGAATTATGTGAAAAATAAGATCTTATTCGAATCTGGAATTATGAACGCAGGTAAAAATGAGAAAAAATTGGTTAAAAATTGTATTTGGTAATTGGTGATATAATTAGATATCTTTTTGAGAGAAAAAAGATAAATGTTTTATAAGGTAAAGCTCTAAAAAAATTTAACATTGATAAAATGAGTCAATTTTTGATCAGCATATTTTGTCATTGGTCCAAAAATCACGAAAATGCTATTTTAATCCCTAAATTGAAAAATATGAAAATTTTAAAATAAAAAAATAAAAATTTTCAGTCACGATTTCAACTTGAAAAAGATTTTTTTATTTTGATCTAAAATTGCAAAATTTAAATTTTAACGTGAAAAAAAATCAAATTTTGAGATAAAAGTCAAAATAGTCACGATTTTTGAGCAAAATTTCCAATCATCATTTTGATCCAAAATTTTCGCAAATGCAGATATTATTTTGATTGCTAATTTGAAAAATACCTAAAATCAGAAATCAAACTTTGGTCGCAGTTTTTGAATTTTGATTCGAAAATAATTTTTCTAAAATCATTATTGTCATTCTGATCAAAAAATCGCAACGTTTTGATTTTGAAGTTGAAAAATGTCAAAATTTGAAATCAAAAGTCCAAATTTTTTGCACCTAATCACGTTCCCTCAAATTTCGACTTGAAAATAATTTTTTTATTTTTATTTTGATCTAAAAACACAAAAATTGCAACATTTAGATTTCACAAAGTTGAAAAAAAATGAAAATATGAGCTCAAACTCGAAGTCAGAATAGAGTCACAATTTTTGACCAATGTTTCTAATCATTATTTGATTCCTAATTTGAAATATACCTAAATTTGAAATCAAAAGTCAAAATTCATTGTAGTCGTGATTTCGACTTGAATTTTTTTTTAATTTTTATTTTGATCTAAACACACAAAAATTGCAACATTTTGATTTCGAAGTTGAAAAAAATCAAAATTTAAGATGAGAGTTGAAAATAGTCACAATTTTGGATCAATATTTCTAATCAGTATTTTGGTTCAAAAAATGCTGTTGCTATTTTGACTCCAAAGTTAGAAAATGACGAAATTTGAAATCAAAATTCAAACTAGCAATTTTTGATTTATAAATAATTTTTCTAAAATCATTGTTTTGATCTACAATTAAATTGCAACATTTTGATTTAAAAGTTGAAAAATGGTGAAATTTGAAATCAAAAACCAAGATTTACTGTCACGATTTTGATTTAAAATTTAAAAATAATTTTTTTAGAATTTTTATTTTAATCTAAAATTATAAAAGTTGCCAAATTTAGATTTCAAGGTTGAAAAAATCAAAATTTGGAAAAAAAAAGTCAAAATAAAGTCACTATTTATTTTTGAATTTGTAATATTTTTTTGATAGGTACAAAAATTAAAGAAAATGTCGAAATTGGAAATCAAAAATCAAAAGTCACCATTCTGAATTGAAAATAATTTTTCTAAACTCATTTGGTATTCTGATCTAGGATCACAATAATCAACATTAAATGTCATGAAAATGATTCATACTCGTGATATCTAAAAAATGTTCTCAAAATTGTTACTCAATTTCTTTTATGTCACATTCACTACTTTTAAAGTTTTGGTCAAAAATCGTACCTAATTTTTACTTCTGATTCAAAATTTTTTGTTTTTATTTCAAATTTTTTAAATAAAAATTCGTTAGACGTGTAATAGATGTGCCATCAAGCATCGAGGTCCAAAAATTTTCTAATTTTTAAGCCCAAAAAACAAAATTATGTTGTTTTTTTAAAACATTTTTAACATCGCCAACCTTTCATTATGGACCAATTTTGACAATTTTTTTTCAAAATGGGTTTTTTCGATGTGTAGATATGTAATCGAGCTTTGAAATCCAATAAACCCTTGTTTAAAATTTAATTTTTTTTTTTGATAAAATTTCAGAACTGAAACGCTACAGCAAAGCGATGAGGAGAACACCGCAACGTTCACCCTCCCCTTGTTCAGTTAGTGGGATGGTTGCTGAACGTAAGAAGATTTTTGAACCTTGATTTTTCGTGTTTATCTGCCATGTTTATTTTTTATTATTATTATTTTTTTTTTACATATTTGTGTTCGTTTGAGAGTATTGTATACCTATATTATATCGTCGAGATACGTCCTGTTTTCATTATTAACCCACCAACAATTAAGTTTAGGAATATTGTTTTTTTATAACGGCGTTATTTGATTGTTTTTTCTTTTTATGTGAACCATTTTGTCATTTTTTAAAAAATAAATATTTATTCGTATTTTTGATTGGTTTATTATCATCAATTTGATATTGATTTTTTTCAACTAGTGGGTATGTAAAATTTTATTAGATAAATGCATTTTTTCGAAAGAATTTCAATTACTTATGCCTGTGTTGAAAATAAAAAAAAACAATAAGAAAGGAATGAAGCAAAAATCGAATTTTTGAGTCGAAAACTGCTCATACCTCGGCAACCATGCTCGATCCAGCAAAATGGACGCCAGATTCGTGATCAGCGACCTCGAATTAGTCGAAATCGACATTAAAATACCTGAGATACCTTCATTTTCGAAATATTCGCTTAATTAACAAAAATAAAACCCTTCATATGGCTCGAAATAATGATTATATCTTAAATCTGATTACATATTCGTGATCAGCGACCTCGAATTAGTCGAAACCCACTATTAACTGCATCCTATATATGAAGGTATTCGATTTAAATGATAAAAAGTAATAAAAGTGGTTAAAAAATGAAAAATTTCGAAAAATCACATTTGCGCCTTGTTTAGAAGAAGTATGCAGCACAAACAACACAATAAAACCGACGAGAACGGGCCGATTTGATGCGAAAAATGAGAAATATCACTAAGAGAATATAACATACTGAGAGGTCGCTGGTTCCTAATACGAACCTAATATTTTAGTATTAGGAACCAGCGACCTCTCAGTATGTTATATTCTCTTAGTGATATTTCTGATTTTCGCATCAAAATAAGCCGTTCTCGTCATTTCTATCGTGCTGTTTGTGCTGCATACCCTTTCGAAAGACGGCGCAAATATAATTTTTCAATTTTTTTCATTTTTTAGTCGTTTTTAATTACTTTTTATTAATTTAATCGAAAACCTGCGTACATAGGGTAAAATTTGAAGTGGTTTTCGACTAATTCGAGGTCGCTGATCACGAATATGCAATCAGATTTAAGATTTGGCCATTATTTCGATCGATATGGAGTGTTTTATTTTTGCTAATTAAGCTAATATTTTGAAAATAACCGAATCTCAGGTATTTTCATGTCGTTTTCGACTAATTCGAAGTCGCTGATTACGAATTTGGCATTTATTTTGAGCCAGATAGCGTTGTTTTCCTTTAAACGGCATTTTTCAGATGAAAATGAGCGATTTTTCAAGAACAAAGGCTGAGAGGCAAAAGTTATTGGTATATTCGTAATCAGCGACCTCAAATCTATCTACTACCTCAATTTCAGCCTCATCGGAGGTGATTTTCAAAAAAAAGTGTAATTTTTGGGCATATTTCAAGATGGAAAAAAATTGTCGAAAATGGACGTTTAAAGTGTCTAGGAGGGGGTATTCAAACACGCTGAATCCGAATTTGCGATTGGTTTTACGATCGATGGCGTATTTGCAAAGTTATTGCAGTTTTTTGAAAATTTCAAATTGCTGGAAAATCGCCATTTTCTCGGAAACTAAGCTAGCTACGGCGAAACTAATGGCAGCGATGAATTCGCCGTGGTCGAATACCCCCTCCTAGACACCTCACTCGTCGATATCGAACAAATAATTTTTTGGCCCAAAAAACAGAGAAGGGGTTCATGTTTTTTTTCGATTTTTGACGATTTTCGAAAAATTTGCTCATTTACTAATTTGAGGTCGCTGATTCCGAATCCGGTGTCCATTTTTGTCGCACGACCTTTGTTCTCGAGTTATCGCCAATTTTTACCTCGAAAATGCGATTTTGGCAGGGAAAAATTTTCGAAGAAAAATAATGTCAGATATTTAAATTAAATTAATACTTATGGAGCAGTAATCTGAAAAATAAAATTGAGCAATATTTTCAAGAAGAGGAACAGTGTTTTTTTTACGAAAATTTATGCCAAAAATGGATACGTAAACTGCAATAATTTTGTGAAAATACACGTTTGAATGCAAATTCCGGTTCAATGGGTTTAAATAGCTTTCATAACACTTGAAATTCATATTTTCTACATTTTTTTCACTCTTAAACACCCACAAATGGTGTACTTTTTTTGAAAATTACGTTGGATGAGACTTGAATTTTACAGCATCAATATTATTAGGTATAAAACAATTAGATAAAGAGATGATTCAATTTGTTACTTTAAATATATGACTGATATTGACTAGTAAATCATACAATTCAATAAAAACACGATAATCAGGCAGAAAATATTTATTTATTACATTACAATGACCAGCACAACACCACATTATATTTAATGAAAATACCAAAGCACCAATCGGTGGTGACTCACTTCAAAAATCGAACAATATTTCGTATAAAACCAAGATAAGGTAATATTTCACGAAGAGGGTACATAGAATTCAGGTAAATTGACACAGAAGTACAATAATATTAAACATTCAGAGAGGTAATGGGAACCTCAAGTCATTGATACTGACCTACGAATAAAACTAGATCAAGTCACAATATATTTTTTTTTAAATACATCTAATAAACGAACGGCAGAATCAAAATTACAATGAAAAGAAGAATAATCAGCGGCGAGAATGAATTAATTTCGGGCACGGAAAAAAGACAAAAACCGAAAGAAATAGAAAAAATTCGAATTGAATACATATATCACTTTTTCATCTTCATCTTTTTCATTCAAATCCGGTTCAGCAATCATTGCAACCAGTTCTCAATCTACGAGCATATACGAATATGGGTAACGAACGAAGCAATCTTATTGGTGAAAAACACGAACTCGTGTAAACGTACTAGAAATATAGCCTTTCCTTTCCCAGGATAATCATCGTTTAAGTACATTTCTCCATTTTAAAAACTCGGATAGGTAAAATGTTCGAAGAAAAAGCGAAAGTTTCTTAGGTGAATTTTAAATGAAAAAACTGAAACGTTTGCCCAATTTATTAGGTAGGTAGAGCTACGACTCGTAGATACATTTTCATGCGCATAGTTTCAGAAACGTAGCGTTGATACTAACTTATATTAAGATGGTAGATATAATGTATAGCACTAGGACACGAAAATCAAATCCTTCCAAAGAGGAGTTTAGAAGCCGTCGCTGTCATCAGTAGATAGTGTACAAATCTTGACAGGTTGACATGGACGGTAGGCCGCAGGTACTTATGTACGGTAATTAAAAATCGTTGGTGTTAAGAGCGTCTTTCAGGAGGATGGAGCTGGATGTACTCGAACGTGTAAGATCATGGGCTGGCAAATTTATCGAAGTATTCGACGTTGGAACCGCGTCGACGGTCGACAAGTCTGACGAAGAAGTTACGCTCATTTTTTTTCGCATCTGTAACATCGAAATCATCCTTCGAAATAACAATACCGATAATTACGAGTATAAATGTACAAATATGAGTATTTAGCTTTACGAACTTGCTCTGGCATGGTTCGAGGATGAGACTCTTTTTCAACAAATCTGATGAATTCGTCGATGAGCGACTGAAACATTGAAACAGGAGACGGTGAAAATGAATTTTAGGCAGGCTTACGAGTTCGGGCTTGTACCTACTCGTACCTACGTATTTTTCGTTTGGTGTACGAGTAGGTATACTTATAGGTAGGTACTTTAGAAATTGCAGCTTACTTGATTATTTTTTGTTTTTTCGCTAGTCTGTCCTCTTATACCGATTTTCAGTTTTTCGCCATCCGAAAATTCCAACACGTCGGCTAATATTCGCAACGACTGCGATTTGGTAGTTGGCGAATCGCTTGTTATGTATCTGAATGCGACGTTTTTGATCAAATTTCTGCGCGTAAGTTGAAAAACGAACAAACAAAATCATGCGCAAGCATGTTAAATCAGCGTCGTACACTCGAGACGTTATACTACGTATACTAAGGTGGTGTACGAATAGAGGTCTGCGTACTACCGGGCTCAACTGAACCTCAAATGCAACTGATATTTAGGTAGGTAGTACTATAGGTACTCACAATCTCATTTTAGCCTCGACATCGGACGCGGTCGTTGCCATTTTGAAATTACGTTTATCTTCGTCGGTGCTTTGGAAGCGTTGTTGCATCAAGTCGTCAACTACACAGATATGGGTAAAAGCGAAGAAAATTAAGTAGATATGTAAGAAGCGCAGAGGAAAGTAGGTAAGTACCTAAGTCAGTAGGTACCACATACATATGAAGATAGGTACCTACATACTTATTGATCATCCGGCGAAATATTTACCTTTTATCTTTAGCGTATCAAGTTGGTCTTGCTTTATTTTCAATTCTTCGTTTAAAATTTGGTTCTTGTTGAAAATTTGTTGTGAAGCATCGAGATCGTTCTAAAATTAAAAACAAACAAAACGCTTTTTAGTATGGATAAAAATTTGAAAACGGCTCGGCTCGGCGCGGTGCAGATAGTAGTACCACTGGTACCAGCCAGTGATGGGCAAGATCATTTAAAAAGTGATCTAAGATCACCATTAAGATCAATTCAAAAAATCGATCTTAGATCTCCATTAAGATCAAATTTTC
>FIZU01007778.1:0-16906 GCA_900064475.1 Pseudococcus longispinus
GCTTTTTATTAGTGTATTCATATCGAAAATCCGTTCATTTTCAAAAAAGATATAAACTTATCAGTTCTTCCCTTCAATTAAAAAGCCTAACATTAAACCAATCGGCCCGATGATTTCACCTCAAAATATAATTCAGTTAAAAAACCGCTAGGATCGCTAAATAAAATCAAACATTTTCAGAAATAATATTTCCATTTTTCAACTTGTACAAATCACAATTCATCTTACTTTATAAATTTTGTGATTATTTTTCCATGTAAAATCAAATTTTATAACAATTAGTTTAAAAAATCACAATATCAGTTTATTGGTAAAATGATAACAACGTGGTTGGACAGATGGAGAAACTGATAGGGCTGTAGTTTTTAATATAGTTGCTCAATTTTGAAGGTAAATAGCCCAAATGAAAGGTGTTGTTGTCAGCTTTTCATTTCCAGAATCGAAATTCGTAAATTTTAAATTTATTATGTCAAAAATTCAATTAAAAAATTGGCAACGTTATACCAATGAAAAGTACATATGCTTAACGTTGTTTCATTTCGTGTTATTTTTACTGGGGACCAGTACATTTGTTTACATTGTTAATCGTTCGTTCAATCTCGTTCGAATTTGATGAATTTACAAAACAAATGAAAAGAGATTCGCGTATTATCAGTGATTAAAACGTCAAAACACGCAGCTATAATTGCCAGCCGTTGCGAGCATTTCCCGCACCTAGTGTAATTGTCATTGCTCATTTTCGTCCGTCATCGTTAGTCTCGCCGTTTTTTTAAATTTTTTTATTTTTTCGTGCCCGAGTGAAAACTGAGAAGTGAAAATGGAGAAAATTTCAAGTTTCAACTACCACGTTCAAAATAATATGTTACGTATTACACTTAACACGTTACGTTCCCGTGAAATGAAAATGTAAATTTAATTTTTAATTTACCCCCGAAAAGTGGAAATGGAAAAATTACGAGACTTAGAGACTTTCCGGCGGTTGCTGTGACAACGTGAAAAATGAAGAAAATAATACTTAACAACAAGTGATAAGATAACCAACAAAATTTGCGTATACTATTTTTCTTAATAAAATGTCGAAATTCAATATTCGGTGTGGTTTTTTTCCTTTAGAGTTGGAATCTTGGTAGATTGTTCGATTCGTATTCCAAGTTTAATTTCAATCGATGGCTTTACCAACACCGGAAAGTGGTTTTTTGATATCCATTACGGGACAGATAGAGAAAGCCGATTTCCCAGATTTCGATAATATTTATTGTAAATATTGTTTCGTGTATGGCCCAGATTGGGAATTAATTTCGGTCAGTATATCTTGCGAAGTACGATCGATATTATTCCGAATAGATTTCGAACGAACAGCCATCTGTCTGATCGCGAACTGTTTTTGCGTATTTTTTCAGGGAACAGAGGAAGGAATATCGCAAGTTTCAAGAAAAAGTCAAGATGAGCGCCAAATCTTTATCATAAATTTCCCAATAGAAACGTGTTTCAAAAGCACAAATCCTTACGGATGTTAGTTCGTTTCTGCGCTAACGATCGTCTAGATCGCATTTTTAAAACAAAATTACAGTAGCGCCGTAAATGTACGTCCATCACGTATCTTGGTCATTTCTTTTACAGGGCCTCGAATCGTTCTAAGCATTTATGGAATGGACGCTTTTGGAAATGACGTAGTTCGTGGCTATGGAATGGCTCATTTACCAACCACTGCTGGAAAATGCTCTAAATGGTTCGAATTTTTCCGTTAGTAACTCGGGTATTATCAGATTTGTAGCTACAGTCGAATTACAATTTGTAATTTAGCGTTGCCACTTTCGTACCCGCATCGAGTTCCTTGCTTCAACAAATGACTTCGTGGTTGACTGGGCGAAGACCGGAATACATAGATCCTAGGGTACTGGCGTTCGGAGACGGTAGAGAAGGTAAAACTCGAATTTCATTTCTACTCGCGTACGTCGTGTATATACGTACATTTTTACGTAACTAGTAGAAACCACCGAGTATTTTCTTTTTTTCAGTGACTCGCGTGACGAGCCGAGGTAAAATTTGGATTACTTTCAATCTGTTGATGAAAGACGTTCGCAAGTATGGATTCGATAATACTCCGAGAGAAGAAATAGTTACCGATCTATCTAGTTACTTATCAAAGCCGAGAAACAATACTTGATCTTGATTTATCGCAGAAACTTTGAACGGCGCAAGATGTAAATATTATCGTAGCACAAACGTCACCTCATTTAGAGAAATGTTCTCGTCCTGGTCGGACTGAGAATATTATTTCGCACGTGTATTAAAGATATTTTAGCAAACCGAGCCATATTTTCAAAATTTGATAGCTCGAATGCGAAGTATGCCATAGTTATTGGTACGACGTTTAAACAATTGCAACAGTTCGTTTCTAAATTCTAATAATAACTTTTGTATCAGTGTTACAGTTTCCAAAATACGGGACCGGGATTTTAAAAATGGGGTAATCGTTTGGTTTTTCGGGAGAAGAAGGTACCTAACTCGAATATAATTTCTCAAAATGTAGGTTCTGTAAACGTTTTTTTTTAATTTTTTAAAATTTTGTTCGGACTAAAATCACTCGCGTTCATTTTTTATATGATACAGCGCTACAAAGAGAAACCAAAATTGTAGTAACAGTACGAAAACTATCCGTAAATAAGCATTTGAGAACCAAAAATTTCGAATATTTTTTCTTCGACCGATTCTTGACAAAATACGAAAAACGGCTGCACTGTCGTAGGAATACCTAATTACCTACCTACTTGACGAGAAACAAAAAAATGCGTACCGTGAAATCTATTCGATATTTTAAAAATGATCCGGATTTATGCCCGTATTTTTTTGGCCCTATTCCAATGAGAATGTGTCAGCGGTTTGCAGTTGGAAAAAAAGTTAGTTATGAGATGTGTTCAACTTCCCAAACGTTGATCGCGAGATGCATCGTACAAATATTTTATTTTTTTTGATAATAGGACTACGTCCGTGGTTTGTGCATAACAGAGAAAAAGAATTTGAAAAGCAGGATATAAAGATTTGTAAGTTGATTGATTTTTTTAGCTCGTGTTTTTGAAAAAATTAAAGATTGTACTGAAAATTGCGTCTACTGTCTACCAAAGTATCAAAATTTATTAACGTTTTGTTTTAAATACTTATTTCGCTAAGCACATATTATATATTTCTCGATCGATAGTACCTAAACGTTTTTAAACGTGCACTTGGAATGTACATATACGTATATGTATGTGTATTTACCAACAGTTTCTAGTTTTGTTCCCAAAGTTATTCTATACTGCGAGTGTCGAGTGAATTTTAATATTTTAATCGTTTCGAAAAAAAATAAACCGTAACGCCGATAACGTGTATTATTTATTGGATTATTACGGGGTGATACTTACGTTTGCGTGAAAAAAATTTTCAGTGGGACTATTTGGACCCGAAGATGAAGAAGAAATGTTTGTATTTAGAAGAGCTGTCGAAGATGCGAATACCGAGTTGAAGAGAACACAGTGGAACTTGATAGGTGACGTTATTTTTTTGGACACGTACGACAGTTTCGCTCTAAGCAATCTTTGTAAGTAGTACGAGTAAAGATAAAACGAACGACTTTGAATTATTTCAAATTTTATCGCCACTAATTCGCCCGTACAATGAACAAGTATGCGAAAAGTTGGAACAGCCGCCGGGTTACGGAGCAATTTTCGGGCCTGACAATTCCGACATCACCAATATCGTTAGATCGATTACATCGACTAAAATGATACCTCACATCGACACCAGATGGGACACGTCTTATTCGGAGGCATCCGAAATATACGTAAACTTATTTCCCGAATCGACGAGATTAGCGATAGTAAATATTTCGAATTTCGGCGTATCGATTTCCATATTGCAACGTGCAATGCGTACGTTTAACGAATTAATCGCTTTAATATTTCAAGGCGATTGATCAAGTACTGCAAGACATGGATTGGGAAACTTTTACTTTGATTTACGAAACTCCGGAAAGCTTGATAAATTTGCAGGAAGTTTTGAAAAAGAAAATGGGTCGTTCGTTGTACGAAAGGCCGACCGTAATTATGAAACAATTACCCGATAACGAAGAAGACTATAGGTAAGCTCGACAAAAAAAATTCATTCTCGCTCGGAGCGCCTATCTCGGCTTTTTTATT
Source organism: Pseudococcus longispinus (assembly GCA_900064475.1). Taxonomy (NCBI): domain Eukaryota; kingdom Metazoa; phylum Arthropoda; class Insecta; order Hemiptera; family Pseudococcidae; genus Pseudococcus; species Pseudococcus longispinus. The sequence goes on from FIZU01007778.1 coordinate 4,179, forward strand.
CTAATAATTTCGCACGTAGGTGCGGTACTCGTACTTCCCTATTTATTACTTAGTGATCTACGTGCCGTGCTTGAAAAAAACTATAGCCAAAAAAATTGTCTTATTACTTCGCAGACCATTTTTGAAGGAAATAAAAAATTCATCCGAAACGCATATTATGTTGCATTGTTCGCCGGAAAGCATAGTCCATATCTTAGGAAAAGCCAAAGAAGTCGATCTAGTGGGGCCGTATCAAAATTTTTTTCTCACGAATTTGGTAAGTCATATTTTATTCGCGCAGAAATAGGTACCCACTCGATCGAGAAAACAAACTCGAGCGAAATCTATTTTTTTTTTTGTTTTCTTTGCAAAGGACGCGCATACCATCGATTTTAGACAGTTTCGAACAATTTCCAACATATCAAAAAGTCAAGCGAATATAACTACTTTACGATTGGTTAATCCGGAAAATGAGCTCATCAAGGAAACTGTTCAAAAATGGAACAAGCGAAAAATTGACCCTAGCGAAAAAATGATCAATATTACGGAATATACGATAAAGGTGGGTATTGCGATCGTATACCTATTTGCCTAGAAACCTATCGACCTACCTATATTTGTAAATGCCTAAGTATACCTAGATGTTTATGCAAAGAATTACAAGTAAAACCACGCTGCAGGCTGCAGGCTGCAGCCGATGAAATTACAAACTTGACAGAAAGTTGCCAAGTCGCGAGTAATTTTTAAACTTTCGTTGTCGATGTGTTCGTGTACATAGACTGATACCGCTTTGATGCACGATGCGGTCATTTTATTTACTCAAGCGTTGAAAGATATGCCGAAAAATTTCACAACCGAAATAATAGCGTGTAACATTCCTACGTCTACTTGGGTACAGGGGCAACAAATTATGAAAAAAATGAAATCTGTAAGTAAGGCCGAGGCGACGGCGAGGTACCTATTTTAAAGTACCCGCGTAGATACATTTTCAAATCGATTTTCAATATTTAAGATCGAATTCGAAGGCTTGACCGGTGAAATGGAATACGAACAGAACGGAAAACGCAAATTTTTCTCTTTGGAAATAATCGAAGCGAATTCGGAACGCTACAGAAGTTTGGGAGCTTGGGATCCGGTGCGGGAAGTGCGTCATTATCGAAATGTATCCGAAATACAAAAAGAAAGCAGTTTATCGATAGCCAATAAAACCCTGAGAGTCGTATCGAAGATCGTAAGTAAAAATATACGTAGGTCTAGGTACCTAGATCTACCACCGGCACCGTTGCGGTACACTTGTACTATTGTACGTAGGTAGAGGTACCACTATAAGTATACCATCTGCCATTCTACCAAATACGTAGCTATATTAATATCGTACCTATGCGCCGCGGATAGAACGATCGAATTGAAGATAACGACGACTGCCTTTCTTTTTTCGTAGGTCGCTCCGTATCTTACAATCGTGAACGATACCGATAGCGTTGGTAACGACAGATATCGAGGGTTTTGTAAAGACCTGCTGGATGAGTTGTCCAAAATGCTCAAATTCAATTACATTTTAGAAATTCCTCCCAATTCCGAAACGGGTGGCCTAAATCGAGAGACAGGACGTTACACGGGTTTAATAGGAGAACTCAGAGAGTTGGTACGTAGATGTACTATACCCAAGTACATACCTACGAGCACCTATATTTTTTCGAGTTTTACTTACTTTTCTTTTTTTTCAGAGAGCCGATTTAGCCATTTGCGATTTTACCATCACGCCGGAAAGAAAAAAAGCCGTAGATTTTACAGCTCCTTTCATGTCGTTAGGTACGAAGTGATTTTTCGATGTATGTGCATTCGCTTTAGTTTTGTTCGCGCATCTCTTAGATTTACGACTAACGTAAAATTTGCGCGTCGTTTTTTTTTTCTTGTTTTTTTCTCGCCGTCCAGGGATAAGTATATTATATACAGTTAGTCCGGCCAAAGAAACGAGCTATTTTTCTTTTTTGGATCCTTTCGACCATACGGTGTGGATATACGTGGTGACAGCGTTTCTCGCTTTATCCATCGTTAAATATATCATCGCAAGGTACGTATGTACTCGTAAGTCGTAGTATGTACTCGATACCAATAGATACCAGTACAGGTAACAGGTACTTAGCCTGTAGCGTGTAGATGTACCTACTATCTAGTATCTACTTTCTACAATAGCTGTGCCTGTGCCTGTGCGGCATGCCTGATGCGGGTAGCTGGGTAGTGAGTACATCTACCGTCTACTCTATGCCTGCGCTTATTCGAGTATTGAGAACCAATTCGCAGTCACAACTCACAACTACTGTTACCGTTACTGTTACGTATAAAGGTGTTCGCCCTACGAATGGGAAGGCGATCATCCTTGCGACCAAGAACCGGAGGAATTGGAAAACCCGTGGGATTTAAAAACGTGCCTTTGGTTCGGATTGGGTACGCTTTTACAGCAAGGTTGCGACATTTTACCAAAGTACGTAGACGATTTCGAGATGGCGAGGTTGAGGTAGGTACCTACCTAAAAATGTGAGATCTCGCAACGTCGACTGTTTCGCGTTTGTTTCAGAGGTATTTCTGCTCGATTAACGGCAAGCGCCTGGTGGTTCTTCACTTTAATCATAACGTCTACGTATACGGCTAATTTGGCCGCATTTTTGACCACGCAACGAATGGAATCGCCCATTAAAAACGTCGAAGACTTAGCCAACCAAGACGACGTGAAATACGGATGCTTGCAAAAAGGAGCCACGTTCGATTTTTTCAGGGTGCGTACGCGTACGCGCACCTGCTTCTACCTAGCTAGTTGTACTTAAAGGCTACCGAATTTGCAGTTTCGTAGATGTTCCTAAAATGGCGACGTTTGTTTTTGTTTTTGTTTTTGTTTTTGTTTTTGAAATGCGCAGAATTCCAACGACAGTTTATATCAACGTATGTGGGCCACTATGGAATCGGCAAATCCGTCCGTTTTTCCCGAAAGTAACGACAAAGGCGTGGACAGAGTAATGAATTCGCGACACAAGTACGCCTTCTTCATGGAATCTTCTTCGATAGACTACGAAATTCAAACGAAATGTGGCCTAGCGCAGATCGGCTCTTTACTAGATTCGAAATTTTACGGCATAGCCTTACCAATGTGTAGGTATTAAGATAATGTAGATATTACACGGCTAGGTATGGCACGTCCTACAGTAGGTAGGTACTAGGTACTAGGTACCTAATTAGTAATTACCTATATGCGGGTTTCGCCAATACGAACGACGAGACGCGACGCGACGTGACCTATCAAAGACCGTTCGTACGGAAAATATGGATAACATTGGCAAAAGCGACACTTTACAATAATCATTTTCAGCATCCGGTTATAAAGACGCGTTGACTGGCGGAATTTTGGCATTAAAGGAGAATTCCATGCTAGATGAAATCCGTACAAAATGGTGGGCTACTCCCGAAGACAAGCATTGCGAGGTATTCGACTACTAACCGCGTTTTCACCAGCGGCCTTAACTTATTAAATTAGCGTACGCTTCGAGATATTCGAGACACATACTCGTAGATAAAATTAAGTAAGCGCGTACGCGTATCGTAATACGTACTGTACGTGTACAGGATCTAGTTGAAGTAGACGAAGCGGAAAAGGATAAACTGGGCATAGCCAACGTCGGAGGAGTTTTCGTGCTTCTGATTTTAGGCTGTATTTTCGCCTTTTTCATAGCAATTTTGGAATTTTTATGGAACGTTCGTAAAGTAGCCGTCAGGGAAAAGGTTCGCTCGTCTAATTTTTCGCACTTCTCAACAACTAGGTGTACGCGATTAAATAGGAAAATTACATTTTTTTTCATTCGCAGATTACATTATCGGAGGCATTTTGGCTGGAACTGAAATTCGCTTTTAAATGCAACAAATCCACAAAACCTATTCGATATACACCTCAAATGAATGCTTTAGGAACGCCTTTGAATTCGTCGCAAATCGGTTTCATAAATCGCAATATATGAGACGACGATAGGCCTATACGAAATGGTTCGTGGCGTGGATTCGTATTACCTACCTAGCAGAATTGTTACCTGCGATATTTAGATTAAGTACCTAGATTACATATCTACGTATAAGACAAGTATCTAGATATCTATCTGTAACACCTGTACTACCTATACATTCTATAAGCATGTGGTACGTGTACTTACCTACATACTTAACACCTATCTATGTGGAGTACCTATGCGATCGCTACGTACCTACAATTCTTTCTCTTCGATTTTCTTTTTTTTTCACCATAAATATACGTAATTACTAAGCTTTACGACGATTTACATTAATAAAGCGCGATGCCAATTATAGACTATAAATAGGTAGGTGATTAGCTGCCGCGTCATATATGTTTTATATTTCTTTCATTTATATTCGGCCCCGGTGAAAAGTGAAAACTACCCGAAATTTGAAATGCTGTAATTGACTTTTCACCGCATATCAATGGGTAGTTGATACGAGAAATGAAACGTCGAGACTCGAGACAAGGGTTGCCGCCTGCCGCGCCGGTTACAAATCCACGTGCCGGAGGTTTGCATTTTTATCAGTTTCTTATAAGTACAATTCTTCTAATCGTATACGCTATACTAGAGTATGTCGTACGAAAAGGAAATATCGAATGGTAGGTACCGTACCTAGGCTGTATAGTCACAGCACAGCTCGCAGCTGACTATTCTTATACCTACTGATTAGGTATGCAACTAGATACGAATAAATACGCACTTTTCATATTCATGATTTAGCGCGGTGGTAAGACTCTACGCGGGCATCGGTAGGTAGGTATCTAATCATTTGATTTTGACGAGTAGACGCGGAGATGCGGTGCGGCGCGGGAGCATCTTGTCAAAGGTAAACGTACGTAATAGGTAGGTAGGTACTAGGTACTACCTAGGTATTGGGTAGATGCACGAGTACACTATATAGAACTAGATACATTTACATACCGACTATACGCTAGTGCCTAGATCATATTGTTCACTTCGTATCATATCGTACCGTATTGCGATAGTGATAGCTTTATCGTTGTTGTATTTTCGTCATCGTGCGAGTAAGTATTCGGATCATCGTTAATTGTACGATAAGTAAGTAAACGAAGCGCTTTTCTACTCGATCGTTTGTTATTAGGTACTCTTTAGTATCGCGGTAGAAACCGAAAAGCGAATTCGCGGCGGAGCAATCAATTTAGACGCGATGATGTTTCGAAAAATGAAAAAATTCATCGATACCAAATTGAAAAGTGAGTCTCGCCATAAATTTTCAATCATCCGCATTACAAATATAGACAGCCAAGCAATAAGATGGTAGTATAGTAGCTTTACCTAAACCTAAATAGATAGATTACCTACGTACGCATACTCGAGCAAACGGTAGCAAGGTACAAGGTACCTACAGGCTACAGGTAATATACTTTTATGATAAACGGGTCATTCGATGCGCTCGTACAGATTATATTACATATTTTTGCCTATACGACCAAATCTACACGCAGACCTATACCCTATACCTCATACGCATGACGATTGACAATTGTACTAATTTGAAACAGGAGACGTCGCCTTCCAGAAATGCCGAAAGCTACACAGTACGTCGAATGCGCTTCCAAAATTACCGCAATTCACACACGGTACATCGAATGCGTATCAGGTAAATATTTATTAACTATTACCTACTACCTACCTACCTACCTACACCAGTACACCTACTCGTAGTGATTATGGCCGAAGATGGCCGCACGGCCACTTCTACTTTCGTATGATACTATACTACAATACTAGACTACTCGGAGCTCGTGTTACGCGAGTAGGTAGTAAAAATAGGTATGCCGTATGCGATTCTATATAGGTACCACGAATAATATTCACCCGTTTTCGCTGTTCTTTTTGTATTCGAGGGTCCGAGCTACGAAAACGTTCAAAAGATAAGAAATGAAAACGTAATCGCGTCTTACAGTCAATATTATAGAAAGCCACTTTTATTGCACGAGGGAAAAATGCAATGGCTGTTCGACCACCGAGGAAAACGATATTTGGATATGTTCGGCGGCATCGCCACCGTCAGTGTTGGCCATTGCCATCCGTAAGCGTACCTATCAAGTATTACCATTTACCTATAACCTACGGCTACGAGTATAGCGCAGGACGCAGGTATGCGCGTACGCGTCTCGCCTCTTGAATTACGAATGCGATATGCTTTCGTAGCATCTAGTAATTAGCATACGGTACGTTACTTAGTACCTACATATTCGCTTATTGAAAGTTGAATCAAAGTTTAGGTAGGTACAATTAGATTACTGGTTGCACAGTTAGTGTACGTTAGTTCTCTTAAGTTCGTGTTTACGTACGTATATGTATCGCATTTGTATACCCGTGGGCTATGATGCGCATTGTGCACTCGTCTTATCGCAGAAAAGTAACAGCAGCCGTTGAAAAGCAAATACGCCGTCTGTGGCATAGCGCCAACGTGTATCAGCATCCTAAGCTGTACGAATACGCCGAAGCTTTAGTTTCCACTCTACCGGACCATTTGAAGGTGAATAAAAGTTAGCCGTATCTGACAACTGCGCCGCGCCGGTAGTGTCGGTATCTACCGCATAAATAGATAATTAGTATGTACATGGTACAAACGCATAGGTGCCTGGTGCATACGAGTACGTAGTATATACTATATACCTGTTGACGTAGGTCTAGGTACAACCGAAAAAATTCCCATACGTATAGGTAGTATGAGAAAGGGGAGGGGCGCGACGAAAGGACAAATCGCTTTTGCAGCAATTCTACGCTCGACTTGTTTGAAAACCTTTTCGTTTAAAATTTGAAATCGAAGCGAGGCGACGGATAGTTTGCACTCTCCAGAGTCCACATTCACCGGACACCACCATCCCGCCCCAAATCAAATCTCGCTTTCAACGAGCCGAGTTCAAGTAGGTTCTAGGTTTGGGTACCTACCTACATCTTGAATTGAGATCGCTCAAAGGTTAGAAAAAAAAAACATGCGCGAGGCGTCGAAAAATCGTCTTTCAGTTTCTCGTTTGTCGACGAAATACTCGAAATCGTTGAAATACCTATTCGACAGGACACGAATTTGAAAAATTATGAAAATTCTGTTCGCGTAACTACGTAGACGCCTGGGCGATGATAATCGAATCTCTACATCCGCAGATACCCAACCCAGTACCTAGACCTACGTACTACCTAGAAGAGAACCTACCGGCCACCATTCACCACCCACGTCCGCGTAATACGTATGACGGGTTGCCGCGGAGTTTACGTAATTTTTTTCCACTTTTCGCAGGTGGTGTATTTGGTGAACAGCGGTTCGGAAGCTAACGATTTGGCTCTGCTTTTAGCCAGATTATACACGAAGAATTTCGAAATCGTATCATTTCAAAACTGCTACCACGGCATGAGTTCGTTCATGATGGGTGTAACTTCTTTATCACTTTATCGTTACAGCGCTCCGGTTCTCTCGAATATTCATCACGTTCGTAATTACCTACGTACCTCCTCATCTCGTAGATGTAGATATCGATTAACATTCAACGCCGAGTATAAATGACGACAATTTCTTACGTAGATAGGGCACTGCACTGCACTGCACCGCACTGTACTGTATTTGCAATTGTAGGTGCATGCGTGTATAGGTACACGTACACGGTAAATGATAAAACTGCAAGTTGCGAATAGACGTAAATACGGTACCTAGCTACGTATTTGTACGAGTAGGTAAATCCAATTACGAGTTGATCGCTTGCAGGCGGTGAATCCGGACGTATATCGAGGGATGTGGGGTGGCAGTCGATGTAGAGATTCGCTGGTCCAAACGGACAGGAAATGCGATTGTTCTTCGACTAGCTGTCGAGCTTGCGAAAATTATTACAGACAATTCGCCGATATGTTCGAGTACTCGCTACCATCGGGTCACGCAGCCGCTCTCATTGTCGAACCAATTCAGGTTTGTAGAGCGGCACAATTTAGCCAATACCAGTACCGTAGATTACGGAAATAAGATGACAAATTAATCCGCGTATACTACGTCTACGTACCTACACCTTTACTGACGCCGGAGCTGTATTATTATCCGCAGGGTGTCGGCGGAGCTGTTCAATTCCCAAAAGGATTCTTGAAAAAAGCTTTCGATTTGGTTCACGAAAACGGAGGCGTGTGCATAGCGGACGAGGTAGGTAAACGTACGATCGTAAATGACGGATCAATCGATCCGATAATCGCTCGGGCTTAGCCTAGTAAGTATACTCGTAGACGAGGTGATACGGTACGGATACAAATACGAATACGACTAATGCGAGTACCGATTATTTGCCTCTGACCGAGTAAGGTAGGTATATAAGATATAGGTAAGGGTACCCACTACCCAGCAGCGATGCTGCATCTTGCATCTCACGGTACACGAGTCAGAGAACGCGTTTACAAATGCCTACTCTAGTCTCTACTTTGTACCTATACGTTGGACGATACGAGTATAATTGGCGTTGGAAATTTTCAAAGGTTCAAACTGGATTTGGAAGAACGGGTGACCATTTTTGGGGCTTCGAAATGCACGACGTGAAGCCGGATATTGTAACGATGGCTAAAGGCATCGCGAACGGATTCCCTATGGCGGCTGTAGTCACCACTGCGGAAATCGCGAAATCGCTCAGCGGCGGCTCTTCGGCGCATTTCAACACATTCGGCGGTAACGCGTTAGCTTGTAGCGTCGCAAATAGCGTTTTACAAGTAAGTAGGTAGTCCCTAGAAAGAGCTAGCTCGCCAGCTAGCTAGGTGCTGGTTAATTCGCGCGCGAATTTCTCGACAGGTTATCAAGGAAGAAAATATGCAAGCCAATAGCAAACTGGTGGGCTCTTATCTAATTCGAGAGCTGGCTAAGCTGAGAGAGGAATTCGAATGCGTCGGCGACGTCAGAGGTAAAGGTTTAATGATCGGCGTCGAATTAGTCCGAGACAAAATCACCAAGCAACCGTTGACCGGCGATCCATTTTTCGACATATGGGAAAGGTGCAGAGATATGGGATTGTTGATAGGACGAGGAGGTTCAAAAGGAAACGTAAGGCAGATCGCGTGTACCGCATTTCACATACTCCGAGTCTCCGACTCGTACGGTTCGCCAATCGCCAATCGCCATTAAAATACGCTTTCGATTTTTCAACATCGTTCCAGGTGTTACGATTCAAGCCTCCGATGTGCGTATCGTTAGAGGACGCTAGTTTTACCGTCGACGTGTTGAGGACAGCCTTACTCGATCACTACAAAATCTAAACACATTCGTCCTTGGAGTATATGCGGCTTGCGGCCTAACTGCGGGTCCTGTTCCTGTGAAAAGACCGACTCGGGTGAGGTGAAAGTTGGAGCGACATACTCGTACCCCGGCCGTCTATATCTACGTCTACGAGTATAACCATCGAGATATTCCGTATCCGAGTTACCGTACCAAAGTACGAGTACGAGTACTTACACCTACACCTAGACCTAGTATCTATATGTACCTATACTATCTACCGAAATACGTATGTAGTTCTATTTTAGGTAGGTGCCTACATTTTTCATGTTACTCGAGTACATACGCGTAATTTTTGCAATAAATTGGCCGCGTAAAATTTATACAGACTGCGAATAAGTAGAAGCGCGAAGAGAAGAAAAAATTGACGTACGTTCGAGTCGGATGAAATGTAAAAAACGCGAGTCGTCAATTCGTCGAGCGATTTGTCAACTTTGATGCAAAAATTACATCCGAGTACCTACTATTTGCGAACGAACGTCTAATAAAATGTACCTAGTTGAACCGAAAATATACGGGTAGCTGGTAGGTATACGTATATTATAGGTACCTGTACTGTTACGATCACGGTTACACATTGACATACCTAGAACTAGGGATCTACTCATGTACGAACACGTATGTACCTATTCTCGGGTAATAGCCGCACTCGTAATAAAAAACGATATAGGTATAGGTACTTAATCTATCGTTCATTTGGCCGTCGAATACAGGTTTATACCTGTTAGCCGAATGCGAACGGATACGTGCCGTGTTTTGTTTACGCCAATACTTGGACAGGGCGGAATGGGATGGGATAGATAACAGCCTTTGTTCGATGTACGCTGTAACACTGTTGTGTTCAGTAGGTAATGGTATAGGCCATATAGGGTCGAGGTGGCTGCGACCAACTACCAAGTACTTTTTCACCTCCTTTGCCCCGAACTCGACTTTTCGCTCGCTGCAAAACAAAAGACTCGGCCGAGTTTTTGGTGCGTGACATTGCGCAGCTACGTAGTACTAAGCACGAAGCACAAAGCACACCCGACTACTGGCCATTGGGCAGTGGGCAGCCGCGGCTATAAAAGCTACATATACGTGCCGCTAATCACGCATGACGCATCACGTCCTCGTGTTCGTGTTGCACCTTTGCGTTTGTAGCATCTACCATCTAGCATCGACATTACGAATTTACAACTATCTACGACTACGAGTCCGGTGGTTTCTCGGGTTTCATTTTCCCTTTTCTTAATTCGTACTTCGTTCGAGAATCGAGATCTCGGTTATCTTTATCTACTATTACCGCTTTAGCTACTCGTTCTCTTCGATCTTGGTTTTTTTTTCGTACCGGGCTGGCCGCGGCCTGGGCAGCTATCCACCAGCTTGCTACTTAGTTTGGTCGAGCATCTACGTAAAAAATTGATAACTTTCAAGTTTCAATATCGAGTCAAATAGCAAATACCATACCTACGTACTAGTACGAGTATCGGTATTTATCTGTACTGTACCGTACATACCTTTATGGGCTATAGTCTAGACGTATGCGGCTACGATGGACGAACCGGGTGGAAAAACAAAAAAAGTAAACAAAATGGACTGCCTGGGCAGTGAGCACTGCGGGTGGCGGCAACTCGGCTGGCAGTGGCAGGTAATTAGGGATACCTAGTACCTGCCCTTATACGTGCCACGTCAACGTGTACGAATATTCGAAAAAAGAAGCGCCAGCGCGCGACATTTGCGAATTTGACACGAGAAAAGGTGAAGGCCGCGGGTCGATTGTTGAATGAAAATGCCTGGGAAAAGGCGGCGCTGGTGCTGGTGGTTCATCTACGCCTCTGCATTTGAATCGGACGAAAATGCTCCGAGCTGGTGCGGGGCGGCGTGGCGGCGGCTGTGTATTTTTGGAGAAATTTCGCCGGCTGATTGATATTTTTAAAACTGTAACGCCGGCCAACCTGCCTCGTCCCGCCACGCTAGCGCCCGCACCATCGCCTGCTGCGCGGCGCCGCTAACCTTGAAAAGACCTCGCATTCGCATTCGCATTCGCAACCCTGTTCTTCCTTCATCCTTCGTTTCATTGAGTAAACTGTATCGATTGACGCCTCACAATGTATACCTATTACATACGTACGTCGTACATACATACGCATACTTGGTGCGAGTAGGTACTCAGTACGCTACATAGGCACCATACCAACGCCAACGGTGACACCGACGAGCAAAGGAGAAAGGACGCTGCGCTGTTGCGTACCGCGTCCGTCAAACACCTTTTTATTTTTGCTTTTGCACCTAAATCGTACGTAACTGCGTATAATATAACGTACCTAGCCTAGCAGGCCTACTACCTATACACAGGCCATAGGTTTACTCGTACATAGAAAATAATACATACCTATTAGATGCCTACGTACAAATAGATAGTAGGTAAGTACGTATTATCTACTTTACATATAATGCGCATCGTTAAGATTTGAAACGCGCCAAACAAATTACCTGTTTTTATTTTACGCGCGTATACGTGTCGTAGGTACACGGTAATTGGCGAATGATTAAGTAAGAAAGCGAGTACGAGTGCATAGGTAGTTACTAGTTAGGTACCTACTACCTACTTATTAAAGCTAGCTGAAATTTTGAACGGATGAGTTTAAGCTCAACTGTCGTACCATAACGATACCTACCTACATAATTATAAAAGTATTAACAATTTTAGACATTTTCGATCTTTTTTAATCGGACGAGTTATTGGTGATTGGGGAGGGGGGGGGGGATTCGATATATTTGGTACGTAAATGTAAACGATGGACGAACATTAGGTAGGGTACTTGCTAAAATTTCAAACTTCAAACCATCTTCCGAACATTTTGTAAAAATATTTCTTCGTATAAAATGAAAGACTTTTCTTCGGACTACGCGTCTGGTCAACTTTTCTTTCAAGTTTTTACCACTTTGAACTGGTTTCACACAGCCCATAGACTGATTTGAGGAGCGTTCCCTCGACGACTCGAAAATTTGAATCGGATTCGGATTTACGATATAGGAACGCGCTTTCGGGGAAAAATTTTCTGTCTTCGATTCTTTCAAATTCGACAGATTCGATAATTTTTCTACAAAATGACGCGTAATTTGCGACATTTGTACGAGGATTAAAAGGTGGGTAATTCCAAAACCATCGGCACGTGTCCACGTTATTCATTTCCATTTCAAATTCTCGTAAAGGCCAACTAGCTATACGTATTTGTCGCTGGTGAAATTGATTAATACCGTAGCTCTAGGTACATACGACGCGACGGTATAAGTAGCAGATACTCGTATACATTCGTAGGTACAACACGTACGACTACGGCGAGTATGTCCAGGGATGGGCACACTCTTTTTCAAACAGAGTTAACTCATTTACAACTCTAACTCTTTAGAAAAGAGTTTTATGTCACTCTAACTCTCAC
>FIZU01007783.1:0-15839 GCA_900064475.1 Pseudococcus longispinus
TCAGATTTGCCGTAGCTAGCTTGGTTGTGGAGAAAATGGCGTTTTTCTGAAAATTCATAATCAAAAAAGCCCATTTTTGCACTTTTTTCGAAAATCTTGTCCTACGGGGCTGAAAGTGGTGTCCCCAGATAGAGTTGAGCCCGCTGATCACGAATATGCCCTCCGTTTCGCGATTGGGGCAATATTCAGCAAAATAGCCAAATTTGGGCACTTTTCAGGGGCGAAAATTTTTTGTCCGATATCGACGTGTGAGGTGTCTAGGAAGGGGTAGTCGACCACGGTGAATTCAGTGGTGCCATCAGTTTCGCCGTAGCTAGCTTAGTTGCGGAGAAAATGACATTTTTCTGAAAATTTAAAAATTCCAAAAAACAGCGATAACTCCGAGAATACGATACCGATCGCAAAACCGATCGCAAATTCGGATTCAGCGTGTCCGAATACCCCTTCCTAGACACCTCACACGTCGATATCGGACAAAAAAAAATTTGGCCAAAAAAACAGAGAAGGGGTTAGTTCATGGTTTTTTTCGATTTTTGACGATTTTTCAAAAACTCGCTCATTTACTAATTCGAGGTCGCTGAATCCGAATCCGGTGTCCGATTTGGTCGCTCAACCTCTGTTCTCCAGATATGGCTTATTTTAACCCCAAAAATGTCATTTCCAGCAGAAGGGGTGCAGTTCGTGCAAAACCAATACAAAATTCGTGATCAGCGACCTCGAATTAGTCGAAAACGACATAAAAAACATTAAAATTCGTCAATTTTTGATATTTGCACTTCGCCCCTTCAAACTGACGATAGGCAATTTAATTAACATGCGAATATAAAAGAAAAACGCCAATATCTCGCGAAATAATGCACATATCTGAAATTCGAGTTTATATTCGTGATCAGCGACCTTAAATTACTCACTATACCAAATTTCAACTCGATCGGACAATAAAATAAAAATATTCCAAAAATTGATCAAATCTGCTCGTAATCACTTTTTTGAAAAATTTGAAAAAAATTTGCGAAAATGGCCGGTCCAAGGGCCCAGGCTGCTAGAGTCGAACCCGACGATTGCAAATCTGCTCTCGGTTTCGAAATCGGAACAATATTCGTGGAGATATAAGCGGTCAAAGTTTCGACCAATCAGAATGCTTCCTGACCGCTTTCTTCGGTCACGTGACTTTTTCGACACTTTTTTAAATATTGCAGCTTCCAGAAGACCTAGGAAGTCGGACAAAGGGTCAAAATAGACTAAATCGAGGCCGTAGAATCCAAATTCATCATTTAAAACTTTCAGGATTGCCAACTTCGCGAAATAAATTTTTTATCTCGCAAGGTTGGCAATACTGCTCGAAACAAATTTCAAATTTGGATTCTACGGCCTCGATATAGCCTATTTTGACCCTTCGCTCGACTTCCTAGGTCTTCTGGAAGCTGTAATATTGAAAACAGTTTCAAAAAAATCACGTGACCGAAGAATAGGGTCAGGAAGCATTATGATTGGCTGAAACTTTGACCGCTTATATCTCCGCGAATATTGTTCCGATTTCGAAACCGAGGGCATACTTGCAATCGTCGTGTTCGGCTCTATCACCCTAAACCCTCGGACCACCCATTTTCGAAAATTTTTTTCAAATTTTTCAAAAACTGAGATATCAAAATGCTCAAATTTGATTATCTTGCGAAGTAATGATCAAATCGCGAAACCGAGGGCATATTAGTGATCAGCGACTTCAAACCTAACCGAATACACCACTTTTAGCTCCGTAGGACGAGAATTTCAAAAAAGTGCCAAAAAAAAAACAGATTTCGTACATTTTTTTGAATATTTTTATTTTATCGTCCGATCGAGCTGAAATTCGGTTTCTAGGCTAATTCAAGGTCACTGATCACGAATCCGGCGTCCATTTCGCTGGATCGAGCTCGATTGCCGAGATATGAGCATTTTTCACCTCGAAAATGCAATTTCCAGTGAAACAATGAGATAATTACTCGTTTAATTTTCCAATTTCACCGCCAAATAAATAAAAAAAATCGCCTAAATCAGGAACTAACAAAAACATTTATTTTTACACACGTCCGTATTTATACATAGCGCATAAAACAGAAGAAAAAAGAAAAAATAACATGTATAAATAAATATTTTAACAATATTATGTTTTTATGCAAATTAAAAATAATTATTTACATTAAATTACACACGAAGATTACATGAATGTCTTTACAGCGACTACCATCGCTTAAAAATTCCATCATCGAACGAGTTGGAAATGCATGTGATAAATGATCTACACTCGTAAAAATAATTTCGGTTCCGAAATCGCACCGATTTTGCAATTTTTGACAACGTTGCTTAAAAAATAGGAACTAGCTATCAAGTTAATAATTTTTTTGATTTATAATAAATTGGCACTTAGAAAAATTTCAAAATATGAGATCACACGTAAAACGAATACCAAGATAGCGTTGGATTTTTTTTGTTTTGTTTTGTTTTGGAATCGAAAAGAAACTGTGTATTAAATTTACTCGAGTGTTGTGTGAGGGTTTATGTTTCATTGAGGTGATTTAATTGGAGGGGGAGGTGTAAGAGTACTCGAGTTGTCGTGATTTTCGTGATTGCAAATAGCTTAATGAGATCATAGCGTCGATAAGAAGAGGTTTTTGGGATTAGAGGAGAGTTTATATTATTTAGTATTTTTTTAATGTATTAAAATATAAGGAAGATGTTTTCGAAGATCATGTTTGATAATATTTTAAAGCATCGTAGCAAATTAAATATTAAAAAAAAATTTCAACTTTTTGCTGAGTAAAAAATGTTTGAAAAATATGAAAGAATTAAGGTGAAAAACAATTCAGATTTTAAAAATGTTAGAAATCTGAAGGTTTTCGGTTTGAATGATTTTCAATGGATTATTTTTTAAGGAAGAATTAATTAGATTAAATATTTGTAATAATTTGAATAAAAAAATAATTTTTCCACAACGAATTATCGATATTAAATTTTCCAGTTCACAAAATGCCAATTTTTAGATAAAACTTTCCACATCGACACTAAATTTGTACCAAAAAGAGATCATTAAAATCATAACCTCCCACAAAACTCATTTCACCAATTAATTCTCGCCTAAAAAATCCCCAATTCCTTAATATTTTTCCTTCGCGAAAAAAAATGCATCACTATAAAATATTAATTCGAAAATCAATCACAAATTACGACCACCTCGAGTATGCAAATTCGAGTAATCTTCAAAAATATTACGAAATCCTTTCTTAGACACTAGAAGAAAAAGAAAAATGCTTAAAACGAACCACATCTGAAAAATTATCCGTTTCAATAATACTGCTTTCGCTGGGTTCTGAGATGAGAATGAGACTAATGTATTTTCCAAGTCCTTAGGACTCCGTTGAATGAAAAACCCCTTTTTGGAAAGGTAACTACCGATACAATAGATGTGTTAAAATACGCTTACGTATAAAATATCGAAGCGATAAAGCTATTTAAATTAACGAGTAACACGTATATAAACGTAGCTGTAGTAGGTATGTACTTATGTATAGAAAAAAATACACATTTTTCCATTATTAAACCGGGAAAAGTAAACGTTCGCGATACGACAAACACACACAACAAATTACATAGTAAAATACGAGTAAATTATTCAAACGCGTATAAAACAATACAGTACTCTTTGGAGTTTGGAAAAAGAAAAAAGAAGAGTCGTTTTAGAAAAAAAAAAAAAAAATCAACATTGTACCCATTTCGGTACTTCTTCATACAAAACATTCACATACAAACACACATAAACAAATGGCACGTAACAAAAAAAATTGTTCTAGTGTCGGCGATCGAAAAAAAAAAATTATAAATAAAATAACAAAGAAAAAAACAATAAAATAACAGCGTTATAAAAAATTCATGTTTACAATATGTCACCGAGCTGGATTCCGTTCGTAATTTCGTCGATTTTAATCGTTCGTCGTCTTCCTCATGGAGGAATTATTAATTCACAAAACAGGAACTTATTTACAGCGTTATTAAGTTACAAAAGGATGCAAGTATCATCGTAATTTATCAATTTTTTTCGTAAGGAATTCTACAGATATCATGGTGCAGAAATTTCTTCAATTTTTACAGCTTTGAGGGCAACAGATTCCGTGGAATGGAGAAGAAAACGTGCAAATGTCGGGGTAAACGGGTTCTCGTGACGTATCTGAAATTAAAAGAATAATCCGTGAAATAATTTGCAATAATTAATAACATCGAAATAATCTAAAGATCGTAATTAAAATTTTGACTAGGAGGAGTGCATCGCCCAGAGTTGGAAAATATTCGAGTATTTGAGCTCATTCTTTTTTTTTTGCATAAAATTCGGTGAAAAAAAATTAAAGTTTTGTCTTAAAATGGTAATTTCTTCATTAAATATTGATTTAATCGTGAAAACAATAGCTTCAATGGATTCCTCGCATCAAAAAACCATACTATTAACACTTCGTACGATTATTTTGAGTGAAAAAATAATTTAAAGTTATTAATAAGATTAAAATTAGCGAAAATTGGCTATTTCTGCGTTAATTATTCATTTAATCGTGAAAACAATAGCGCCAATGGATTCCTCGCGCCAAAAAATCATGATTTCGGCACTTTGTACGGTCATTTAGAGCAAAAAACAATTAAAACGGCGATTAATTTAAAAAAAAAAAAAAAATAGCGATTTCACAGAAGAATCTGTTACGTCATAGAAAACTCGGCCAATCACAGAGCGCTTGGATTTGCCAAAAAGGTGGACTTTGTGAGTGTTTTTTACCCTCTTCTCGGCTGTATCGTTTTTTCGGATCATCGTCGTGGTATCGGCGGTGCTGCTCGCACACACCGCGACAATGAGCCGAAACACATACTTTTCGGCTCATTGTCATGGCGTCGGCGTGCCGCAATAATTACAACAGTGCAATGATACGAAAACAGGTATTTCGGTTCATCGTCATGACGTCGGCGTGCCGCAATGATACGAAAACAAATGGGCCGAAAATAGGTATTTCGGTTCATAGTCGCGACGACGGCGTGCCGCAACAACGACAATGAACCGAAAAACAAATGGGCTGAAACACTTACTTTTCGGCTCATTATCGTGTTGGCAGCGTGCCGCAATGATTACGACAATGATACGAAAACAGGTATTTCGGTTCATCGTCGTGACGTCGGCGTGCCACAATGATACGAAAACAAATGGGCCGAAAATAGGTATTTTGGTTCATAGTCGTGACGACGGCGTGTCGCAACAACGACAATGAACCGAAAAACAAATGGGCGGAAACACTTACTTTTCGGCTCACTGTCGTGTTGGCAGCGTGCCGCAATGATTGCGACAATGCTCCGAAAACACATAAACCGAAACACTCGTTTTTCGACTCACTGTCGTGTAGGCGGCGTGCCGCAATGATTACGACAATGGACCGAAATGTGTATTTTTCGGCTCATTGTCGTATTGTCGGCATGCTACAATGACTCTCTGTGATTGGCTAAGTTTTCCATGACGTAACAGGTTCTTCTATTTTTTTTTTTTTCAAATAAAATTCGAGGTTTTAACTGTTTTCTACCCTAAATGATCGTACGAAGTGTCAAAATCATGGTTTTTTTGACACGAGAAATACATTGGCGCTATTGTTTTCACGATTAAATGTATAATTAATGTAAAAATAGCCATTTATGACGCAAATTTCCGCCAGTTTCATTCTTAAAAATTGCTAATCATAACTTTTAATGGTTTTTTTCACTCAAAATTGTGGTACAAAGTGTCAAAATTATAGTTTTTTGATACGAGGAATCGATTGGAACCATTGTTTCCACGATTAAATTAATATTTAATGAAAAAATTACCATATACGACAAAATTTCAAATTTTTTTTGGTCAAATGTGACATTACAGATGACCCAAAAAAAATACACCTGCTAGGCTGAATTTTTGGTTCAGATTCGAGGTGGCTGATCACGAGTGTGCACTCAGATTTGAGATGACTTTTTGTTACAACAGTTTTTCACAAAAATGATACTTTGACGAGGGCGAAAAGCAAAAACACAAAAAAAATTATGTCTGACTTTACTTGATTGTAAGTTCAAAGAGTCGAACACAATGTTATCATGTCTTGTAAAATGTCTAGAAGTCAAATTTTGAAATAATCTAAATTTTTCCAAGTTCAAAAATCAAGTGATCATTCAAAAAAAAATTTCAAGATCGAAAAATTCAGATTTTCTGAAAATTAGTCAAATTTTGAAATAATCTAAATTTTTCCAAATTCAAAAATCAAATGACAATTAAAAAAAATTTCAAGATCGAAAAATTCAGATTTTCTGAAATTTTTAAAGTCCAAAAAGTCGTTTGAAATCCGAAAAATATTTCCAGGTCCCGAAAGTCCAAAATAGCATGAAAAAATGTCTGAATGTCAGCCTGATCTTTGGAATTTTCCAAGTCCAAGAAGTCGGCCAGACAAAATGTTGAAAAGTTCACGTGATTTTCAAAATTTTATAAGTTTGAATATTGATCTGACAAAATATCTAAAAATCTGTGCAACTTCTGTAATTTTCCAAGTCCACAAAGTCGGTGGAAATCTGAAAATTTTTCCTCCCTTGACAAAATGTCAGAAAATTGACATTTCTAAAATTTTTCAAATCCGAAAGATCAGTGAAGATTTGAAAAATTTTCCAAGTCAGAAAAAGTCTGACAAAATGTCTAAAAGTCACCTTGACAAAATTTTGTGTCGTTTTTTGCAGGATAGGTCATCGTAAAAGCATATCATCTGCTAATTGGTAAAAATATTGCAAAAATAGCCACAAAATCGTGAAAACTGTCCAAAATCTCTTAAAAATTGTTATTGTTCTCATAAAAATCATCCAATAAGAAAAAAATGGTCAAAAAATCATGAAAATACATATAAGAAAATATGTAGGGCTGCTGTCAATCGCTTAAAAACAAGGGAAAAATAGAGAATATTCTAAAAAATGCTCGTGCTCAATGAGCAAATTTTCGATGAGAATATTCTACTCAAGAGATGCAAAAACTCAGACCAGTTTGCCGATCCCAGAATTTGAAGGGGCAAAGTAATGCACTGAATTGAAAACATGAGAGACTATATTTTGAAACTTTTTTGCGAAGAAAAAATTTCATTTTGAAAAATTATGCTTTTTTATATTTTAAATGGTTGTAGCTCCTTCAATTTTAGAGTTAGGCAAAACATCAAAAGCTCAATTTGTAGACCTCGAAAAGCTCGACAAAAAATAGTTCTTACAAAATTTTGTCCAACTTGAAAATTGAAGGAATTATAAAGTCTACAAGTTTTTAGAGCATTTTAGCTCCTTCAATTTCAGAGTTAGGCAAAAAATGAATATAACTCATATTTTAGACCTTAAAAAGTTCTACAAGAAAGTTGGAATTTTTTTGGCCTATTTATATTATCAGTGATATTCCGACATTCCGAAAAAAAATCACCATCATTAGTGTATTATTTCGCTGTTGGAATCTTTGAGTCGGCAAACATGCATACACTCGAGTGGTTTGGGTAGCTGCATCTCTGGTTTGAGGGCGGTGCACTCCTACTGGAACACTCTGTATGATTAAAAACTAATGAATTTATCATGATCCAAGTGGTTAGCACGAAAAAAGTAGAGTATACTTCTTTTTTTTGAACACAGCTGACACGTGGTTCTTCTTTTAGTATGAACCGAAGGAAAATTGGGAAAGAGCCATCAAAAATTGACCTCGTTGGGCGAGCAGAAGAGGGGTTTGATCTTTCTGAACTCGAATTCGTGATTCATTTCCCCATAGAAATTAGAAAAGTGGCACAATCGTGAGGTATTTTCACTCTTAAAACCCCCTCCTGCTCCCCTAAGGCATTTTTTGACGACCTTTTCTCCAAATTTTTCAAAAAATTCATACAAAAATAAAACCCAAATGTCAGCTCGTGAAACCTCTGCTAATTGCTCAAACCATCAACCTAATATCACATAATCCTCACCTTTCCATTCTTCGGACAGCTCCCGAGGTAACCTGGGCTTTATTTACGTAATGACGACTGGTCGTCGTAAGTTGAAGATTCGATATAAGTCAGACTATCTTTGGTATCGGCGCTGGATCCTGTATAGACGATAAAGCACCAAAATTATGTAGCTTCGGAATTACATTGAAAGGTAACAACAGCGAACGCAAACGAAGATAGAGATGTTGGTAGAGGTAGTACGAGGGTATAGCATGCGGACAGGATCATCGAGGTAGAGGATTCCGGCACCTTGTAGAACCGCGTACGCGACTCATCTTCGGTGACGACGTAACAGATTCTCGTAGATATTTAGTTGCAGGATTTCGGTTTATTGGAACGATTGCGATTCGATTCTGTGTTCTTTTTTTTTAATGAGAAAATGGCTTACTTCGTTGAAAATGCGGCTGAATGGAACGTAACGACGGAAATTCGATACCGGTAATGATATCCGAAGATTGATCCACGATTATGTTCACTTTTTTCTCGTCGATTGCGCCGTTCGCAGCATCCGACCAATCGACGACATTACTGCTGGAAATACAATGCACCATGGGCTGCCTGGTCTGCAGATCATTTCCGCCAATCTGAGTGCTCGATGTGGGCGACGCCACGTCATCTGTACTGCCAACGATTAACGAGCTAGAAGGCGTATCTGGGCTCTGGCCACTGGCGCCGATCGGACTATGGGTCGTCGTATCCGGAGGACTACTCGAGTACGTGCTGCTGGTCTGCGAAAACGTATTATTCGTGGCCACGATCAAAGTCGGCGTCGAGGAGAGTTGCAGCACTTGTTGATTGGCGGCTGCGGCGGCCGCAGCAGCCGCTGCAGCAGCGGTTTGCGTCGATATGGAATGCTTGGCGAACCGAGCTTGTCTTTCGACGGTTCCGGTTGGCGTTTGGCTACTGGTGATGATGAAATTACCTCTGGGCGAGTTGGTCTTTTCGGTGGTGGTCGCGTTGGCCAAGATGAAGTTACCGCAGAGCTGCTTTTCCGGCGGGCTGCTGATTATAAAGCTTTGGGATTGTTTCTCCGAGTTAATATTGTTCAGGATGAAATGAGCTCCGGCGTGTTTGTCTTGTCCACCGGAAGCCTTCGGACTTAGAATGTAACTAGTCTGAGGAGTGGTCGATTTGACAGCTCCGCTGTTATCGGTGGTAATAATAAAGTTCTGCGATTGGTTATTGGCATCTTTCAGGATAATATTGTGCTGACTCAGGTTAATATTCGAAGACTGGCTTGTAGCGCTGCTGGACGTAGCGTTATCTGGTAACTGTTGATTATTAGACACCATCGTCATCTGTTGCTGGACAATAGTGGTATTCTGCTGGACGACGGTAGTGTTCTGATGATGAGGCGGGCTCGGTTGCTGCGGCGATACCGAACAAGGCACCATCAGCGTTTGCCCGTTGACCCCGCCGTTCACGCATTGTATAAATTCCTGATGATGGTGTTGATGATGATGGTGATGCGGAGTGGAAGCAGATGCAGCGGAGACAGCCACAGTCGAAGCGCGTGAAGTGTTCGGGGATGCGTTGTAGGTGATCTGTTGACCATTGGCGACAATGGGGCTGAGTTGGCCACCAAAGTTGGCCCCGTTATTCACGATGAACTGGTTCGGAGACTGGGTAGCGATAAACTGAGTTGTGCCGTTCTGAGTCGAGATGGTTTGCGGCCTGAGTTGGGCGGTGTTCTGAGCTGTACTCGCTTGAGCCCTGATTACCATCCCAGTTGCCGGACTAGCCAAGATACCTTGACCTCCTGCGTGACTAAAGACTGTATTGGTGGGATTCTGAACCGGGGTCAGCACATTCAATTGGACAGTTTCCGGCAACAATGTGGCCGTTCCGTCACCGTTGGTCATCACCATACCTCCCAGACCAGCTGGGACGATGAATTGCTGAATAGTTGGTATATTATGAACCAAGTTCACAGGATGTAAAACATTAGCAGTGGCTATCAAAGGCTGAGTGCTAGCAAACTGGTTATTCTTATTGGGAAGTATCAAAGTCTGCAGCATCGGGCCTTGGGCAATCTGTTGCTGAGGTTGCTGCACGACAACACTACCACCCTGTGAATTCGATTGCTGCGTTATCTGCAACATTTGCTGTTGAGGAGATAATTTACGTTTCTTGGTATTCGCCTTACGCTTGGAACTCTCCGGTGACAGCAGAGCTGCCTGGCCTCGAGGTGAGAACGACCCATTAGTGGTAACAGATATGGTACCGGCTTCGGTCAGCGTTTGATTCTGGTGGTGATGATGATGATGGTGATGGCCCGAGTTATTGGTGGCCACAGCCAGCTGAGGTATCTGCACCGTGTTCCCGGCACTATCCAGGGCCATGACGCTGGGCTGGAATACCAACTGGCCCGTCGGTAACGTGTTCACCAGCACCGTCGGCTGGCCTAGGACCTGCTGCGTGACACCCACCGCCGGAATAACCTGCGTCACGGCCCCGGTAACGTTGGTAACCATGGCTGACGATCCGCCCATCATCGGTATTGGCGAGTTAACTTTGGTTACGTTTTGCTGACTAACGACGGCCGAAACTTGGGGCGTGTTACTGGTGGCCACCAGCAACTGGCCGTTATTCGATACGAGAAAATGACTAGTTAAAATATTATTATTACTACTTTGTTGAGGTATCGAAGCGGTCTTGGACGATGGCACGTCGTTATGATGATGCTGCAGTTGCTGCTGGCAAATACTCTGCGCATTCGACGGTATCTGTATACTACTGACTACATTCTGCACCATTTCCAAAGGCGACTTTGTGGTAATCTGGTGATGTTCTATAGGCACATTCGATACCGACGATCCGACCGAAGCAGCCACAGCTACCGCCATCGTCGCACAACCCTGATCCTCATTCCCAACAGATCCCCCCGAAGCTGCACCAGGAGCAGTAGTAAACGATCCACCGCCATTGCTCGCAGCAGTATTACCAACCGACACAACAGCCGTATTCGTTTTTCCCGCCAAAACCGAAGTTATCGTATTGCTGCTGCAAGTATGCCCACTCACCACAGCGGTCACAGCAGCTGACATCGATTTCGGCGAATCCATCGTCGTCTCATCCACTCCGCCGTTCTTGGTAGTGGCCGGAGACTGAGGCGGAGCATCCGAGCTGGTATTAGGCGTACCGCAGACATTCGGAGATGACATTCCGGGCTGCACCGGGGACTGATTGCTGGTGCTGACAGTTCCTGCTTGGATGGGACTACGAGATTCGGAAGGAGAAGCTGCTACACTCCTGTCTCCGCTACTACTGCTGCTGCTGTTGCTGCTGCTGCGATCCGAATACGTCGACGAGGTGACTGGGTTATCGTCGTAGTGTCTGTTGTGCTGTTGTTGTTGATGCTGCTGCTGATGTTGCTGTTTGGCACTGTAGCTCGACCCATTACTCGGTTTACGACTACTTTGATGGATGTGGTCGGTTTGTACGCTGCTATCGGGCGTTCTGGATTGAGGTAGTCGGGATTTAGCCGAGTCTTCGGATACGTACGTGTTTTTACTCGAGCTAGTAGTGGTTATCGTGGCGATACCAGTCCTGCTAGCGGATGAGTTGGCCATCGAGACCAGATGTTTATTGGAGATCTGAGGGAAACTACGTTCATCCGGGTTCTCGCCGGTTTGTTTGGATATAGTGCTATTTAACAAAGCGGTCTGCTGAGCCAGGAACCCGCTAGGGTCTTCCATAAACGATGGCACAGGATTTTTAGCATGTTCTAGCTTAATATTGGTCTTATTATGCGACTGCCCGCCCGAACCTCCATTACCGCCATTACTTACATGTCTGGCCATCGACGACGACTCGTTACCAAACCCGACTTTGGCCTTTTTCGCCGATACCACATTTGCCGGCGGTGATCTACTCGAACTCTTGATGAACTTCTTCCTCGAAGGCTCATCGTTCGACCATCCCGACGACGAAGAAGGCGCCACGTGATGATGCAACGGAGGAACCCGTTCGTATGCGCCGGGCTGAGCCTGAGGCGGAGCCGGCGACTCTGAGGTAACTATGGTAGTCTGTTGCGGGGAACCCTGCACAACCCCTGGAACTTTCTGCTGCTGCGGCCACGACGACACATTCACACGTTGGACGTGCTGCATCGCATTCGCCGTACCCTGATGATGACCATAATGCTGCTGATTTCTATCCGTATCCAGGCTCAGCTGACCCGCAGTTGCCATCTGCTGCGGATGGATCAGCTGATTCGTCGCGCACATACCCTGTGTTCCGTTACTCTTCATATCAATCGTTTGCGTATTAAACGCGTGACCGGCGTTTTGTATCAGATGCATTTGATGCTGTTGTTGCTGCTGCTGTTGCTGATGGTGGTGATGATGATGTTGCTGTTGCATTTGCTGCTGTTGATGATGTTGCTGTTGCTGTTGTTGATGCAGATGCATCTGTTGATGCGGTTGTTGGGCGATTTGCTGGATTTGCTGTTGTTGTATTACCGCAGCAACACCGGGCGTTTGCTGGAATTGCTGCATTTGTTGTTGTTGCTGTTGCTGCTGCTGCGGAGGTGGAGTTTGTTGCTGATGATGGTGGAGATGGTGATGATGAAGCGCGTAAGCCGGTTGTTGGGAGTTCTGCATGTGCATAGGGCTCGGTGCCATGTTCCCGTGATGTTGATTCTGCTGATGATGCATTTGTTGCTGTTGCTGCTGCTGTTGTTGCGCCATAGCGTTCATATCGTGCTGCGAAACCATATGATGGTTCGCAGCCTGCATTATTATTTGGTTCTGAGCCACGTTAGCCGAATTCGCGACCACTCCCGCCGCATTCTGCATCATAACCGACGCGCAACCGTTGCCGTTGCAATCAGGCATACACGAAGGATGCTGATGACTATGGCCTTCGTTATGGTAACAATTACAAAATGACGTCGAAGACGTCTTAGGTACTCGGCAACGATTGCCATCCATGCAGCCATGTTCAGACTGCTCCATTCCATGATGGTAGACCGAACCATCAACTTTTTCTTGCCCGACAAACTGTTGCTGCGGAGGTTTCACAAATTTACCACCTTCAGGGGTGCTGATCATCATAGGAGAATTAATCGAATCGTTTAGAACATTGTGATGCATCGCGTTATTAATGTGATGATTGGGTACGATCCGCATTTGCTGAAAGTTTTGCTGCTGTTGCTGCTGCTGCGCCATCATATGATGATTGGTATTATGGAACTGTTGCTGCTGAGGTTGACCATGAGGCTGTTGAGCTTGCATATGCGCTGCCGACTGAGCTGCCGCATTCATATGATGATGAGATCCCATAGCGACGTTGTCCACCACAGAATTACACGCAATTCGGTGCTGCTGCTGTTGCTGCGACGGCACAGGTTGCATTCCGCCAGCGCAATTCATATGGTGATGTTGCAGACCGCCTGCGGTGCAGCCCTGCTGACCACCAATACCGTTTTTCATCTGGTTACAGATGTATCCTGCTGCCGGATTATTCTGACCAGTTTGATGGAACTGTTCTTCGGTCGTCATAAAAGGTGCACTTTGATTTGGTATAGATCTAGCATGAGGTTGCTGCTGCTGTGATGGTGGAGGCGAATTCACGGCGTAACAATCGTTTGATACGTTAAAACCGTAATTCTGCTGCCTCGTATTATAATACTGTGTGGTTTGATTAGGATACATGTGATTGAATGGTGGTGGCCCTTTTAGATGCACCATCGCTGGTCCCATCGATGAAGACATTTGTTGCTGTTGATGCTGATGTTGCTGTTGTTGTTGTGGCGTCATACCAACAGTCATGCCGATCTGTTGGTTGTATACGTTATTTTCCACCTGAAAGAAACAGGCGAGAGGTTAACGAACTTCTTGTGTCGTGCCAGACTGAGGAAACGTGCGCCTGACCAGACGGCGTGTCTTACCTGAGAATTCGACGCCATAACGGAGGGATTATTTTCTTTGGTAGAAATATCACAATCGTTGTGCACCATTACGTTCGGTGACGGTACTGACGAATCGTCGTTAATGAATTGTTGCTGCCCGGGCATGAGTTTTCTCTTTTTTCTTCGATCGCTAATATCTGCAGACAGAAGGCAAAGTGAATCCGTTAGAATTGGTACAAGTCGCTACCCGCAAGTTGGGTTCGAATTATTTACCATAAAATGCACCAAACAGATGTCGAAATTATTTGAAATTACGATAAAAATTGATTCAAAATGGCATACAATGTTTTATCAAATCGTGTTGAAAATGTGTAAAATGTCGTGGAAATTTTTAGAAATGTTGCAAAAAATACTATCTAGTGATGGTAAAATTCAAGAAAATTGTTGGAGAATCGTTCAAATCACCATTAGAAGTTGATACCTTATCATTGGGGCAACCAAAAGTATGTGAAAATATGTTTTTTCGAAGTCTAATGAAAAAATTGCAGAAGGAGGGAGGGGGTTCGGCAATAAAAATAGGTGATTAATTTTATCAAAATATGAAAATCTAAGTATTGGGCCTGAGTGAAGCGAGGAACAATCAATTTTTTTGAAGAATAGGACATTCAGAAATTTTTGACAAAAACTGCTGTTCAAAAAAATTGTTGAATTTTTTTGAAAAGTTAATAAAATTTACTCAAAATAAGTTGAAAGTACGTTAAAATTGCTCAAATTTTTTCAAAATTGAGTAAAAATTTATATTTTTGTAATTTTTTGGTTTTTGTAACAATTTTTTCAGTGCATCAACATTCTGAGACGTTTTGTAACAAAAATTCAACAGATTATTTCGCACTTTGAACAATTTTTATTACATTTTAAAAATTTCTGCAATTTTTAACACGATTTTTGCCAATATTTTAGCAACTGTCGCGTTATTTTTCAACATTTTTCTGTATCTTACACAATTTCGTTGCTGTTTTATCAAATTTTACGTCAATATCGAACAATTTTCAGAAAAGTTTGGCTTTTTTCTCAGGTTTTAAACTTCTTTTACAATACTTCGAACAATTTTTTGATATTTTACACAATTTTTACAAATATTTCAATCAATTTTGGCAATATTTAATTTGATTTGATTTATACGAGTACTTTACAATTTCTTCAAGCCATTTCTAATTCTAACAATTTTTCCAATAAAAAATTCAAAAATTCCTTGAAATGATTTCAATATTCAAGCAACTCATAAAGTACCTATTGGTTCTAGGATTTTCTTCGGGGTGGGGGGGGGGGAGTACAAAAAATTCGTGATTTTATATTTTTGATCGGTTTTCATTCACATTGTAGGACCAATTGAAGTTGATTTGACAGGATAGAGGAGAAGAGAGGGGCTTAAAATTTCAAAGGTTTCGACTCTGATGAAAATTTATCGGATCTTTTGACTTCACAGGCAATTTTTCGAAATTTTTTCAAAGGAAAGCTCAATCATACAAAAAAAAATTAAAACGATCAAAATCATTTGTGCAGGGAAAATTTCCAAATTTTTATAAAAAAAAATCATAAAAATCAAATCATTTGTTCATAGAAGGCAATAATTGATATTGTATGTGAACAACTATGATTGCTACTGGTCAAAAATAAATTCTTTTCTTTTTCTTCATACCAGTAGCAGTTCATAATTTTCTTAAATCGTGATTTTCTTGGTCAAAATGGTGATTTCCAAGTAGAAATTGTAATTTCAAGGAAAAAAGTTTAATTTTTGGTCAAAATCTCCATTTTTATCATTTTTTGTTTGTCCAAATTGTGAATTTTTGATCAAAATTGTAATTTCAAGATGAAAATTGTCATTTTTTGTCAAGTTTTATTTTCTAGTCCAAACTGTAATTTTTTGTCAAAATTGTCATTTTTTGGTCAAAATGGTGATTTCAAAG
>FIZU01007785.1:0-64017 GCA_900064475.1 Pseudococcus longispinus
TAACTGTATGCATAAGCGGAGTTGGAAGAAGCTTTGCCACCCCCTACCCCTGACGAGAGATTAGCCTTCTAGTGAAATTTCGAGCGTAAGAAAATTAATTTATACCTAAATTAGCCTCTTTTAACAACTGAAGTATTGGAAAAATTATGAAATTACAGCTTCTAAATGCCTTTTTTTCTTGTTGAAAAAAAAACAAGTTCTTCTATTGAATAGGGTACCTACCCCTCCCCCCTCTCAATACGAAATTTCTACAGTACATTTTTTTCTAATTTTGAAAAATGGACCGTTTTATCCTGTGCCCGGTAACTTTTTGGCTGCCAGTCTGACCCTGATTAACAAGAACCACCGCCCCGAAGGCAAATCAAGAAGGCATCAAATTATCCGTTGGTCCAGCGAGGTCCAGCGTTGGTCACGAGATCCAAGCTGATAACAATTTTGTTTATCGAATGATAACGAATAGTCGAATAGTTAGTTACAACAACGTGGACGTGCTTATTGAATACTAATAGATACTTGTATTTTTGTGCAGTCAATCAATTTGCATTGATGTTAATAGTTGTGATATTATACAAATATTTTGCGAATTTTCAAAATCTGTTGTATTTCTGCTGAGTTTGTTGTGAATTTAGCAACATCCAGATAATTTAGAGCGTTGTGAATTTAGTTTAACCATTTTTGTATCACGTTTTTGTACACCATGAATTCGCCATTAATTCAGTAATTTTTGGAATATGTTCGTTTTTTTTTTTGGAATAAAGAACATGATATTTAGAGTTGGTTTTTTCGAGTAATACAACAAGATCTCGATTCCCTTCTTTGCTTGAGCTTGTTTGGTTAATTAGTTCGTTCAAGAAATCATTCAACATCGTTTTAATAGTCGATAAGTAAGTACTGAATTTGCAACATATACCTACATGAATTGACTACTATTCATAAAAATTTCTTGACAATTTTTTGCATCAAAAACAACTGAGCATAATTACTGGCCTTATTCAGAAAGTAACATGTTCAATATTTTACGGGGCTATTCTGTTTGTTACAGGAATTAACAATAAGGAATAAGGATGATACATGATTAACATCCATGTAATTCTGCAAAAATTTTGCACCGCGTTTATACAGACAGACTCATTACTCATATAATCATGTCAAAATCGATGAAAAACTACACGGTAGCGGGTCCAAATGGAATCATATTGGGAAAATGTTCCAGTAAAACTACTAATACGGAGAAGTTAGAATCCTCATGGATGATAAATGATTACAGTTTTTACGATACGAAGGGTGAAGAATTGCGCTCACCAATATTCACCTCAGCTATCAGAAACATCACCCACGCTGATTGTAAATGGTTTTTATTGCTCGAACCCAACGGTGAGGTTGAGAGTAAAAAGTCAGTTTTATTAGGTCTAGGTCTAGATTGCTGCAGCCCATGTTCAGCCATACTTGTAAACTTTAACATGTTCATCTTGGATAGCCAACAAAACAAAATTAATCTTTAAAAACTAGGCAACAGAATTTTAAGATTCTATCCAGGAAGGAAAGGCACAATATCCGACTGGTGGTATGCAGCGTTCATCTTAAAAAATGATCTCTTTACAGACAACTGTTTGCCAAACGATGAATTGACGATTTACTTCGAAGGTACGTTATCTGGCAAAGAAAGTTCATTTAATATTTTGGATCAGTCTACAATTTCCAACGATCTCGATTATCGTTTACTTGAACACAATCTTTCTGCAGACTTCGAACGATTGTTTATGAGTCAAGACTTTACTGACGTAACACTAGCTGTAAACAATAAATATATTAAAGCGCATAAGTTCGTTTTGAGCGCACGTAGTACAGTGTTTGCTGCAATGCTCAAAACCGATATGAAAGAAAACAAAAGCAATCAAATTGAAATCACAGATATCGATGAAGAAATCATCGAAGAGATGCTTTACTATATGTATACAGAAAAATTCAAAAATTTGGATAGACTAGCCATTCATTTGCTGGGAGTAGCCGATAAATATGCAATAGAAGGCATGAAAGCTGAATGCGAAGAAGCACTGCTGCGGAATTTGTCGGTTGAAAATGCAGCTGACACATTAGTGATGGCAAATTTATATCGCGCAAATGAACTGAAATCTGGAACGATTAATTTCATAATCATGAAATCTGCCGAAGTAATGGATACGGAAACTTGGGATAAAATCGTCGATTCTAACCCTCGTTTGATAAATGAAGTTTGCAGAAGAGCACTATTTCGTAATTAAGCTGCTTACTCATTTCAATGGACGAATGCCACCAACTACTTGCAAATATCTATCTAATCGATATTAATTAGCTAAGTTTCCGAAATGTTTTTCAACAAACGAATATTTTGTTATTATTTTCTTGTAATAAATTAATTTTTTACTTTTGATATTTTCAACTTTTTGAACTTTAATTTTGTATAATAAACTATCGAGTTTTATTTTTATTTAAGGTAGGTATTCTATCGATAAATTAAAACCATTCTGTTCAATTTTTGTAGGTAGATAAGTATCCGTTTTAATCATATGATATTTTATTCCACATCTTCGAACTGAACTAGCGAAGTAAATCATCTATCTACTTAGGTATTGTACATTCAAATCAAAGCCTCTCAAATACAATGCTTTTACTCATTATGTTACTTCGCAACCTCCAACAAATTCAGAATCTCATAATGCATTCGACTCAAATTATGCAATTTAGCAAAGTACAAGGAATTGACCTATACTTAACTTAGATGCATAAAGTTCTAATACAGCACCAATCAAGGTTCACGTTTCAGAAGAAAAATACCATATCCACAGGTAGTTCCCAATTCGTGTAGACTTTTTAATATGGTTATTATTACTTAATATTGAAAGAAGGCAGATCGATTAACCGAAAACACGTTCAAACCACGTTTATCCATTTAATCGTGACCACCCGGTTACAACGGCGAAGATAATCTACAAACATGCTTAATACCATCCATCTTGGGTTAACTCGCGACCAGGCGATGAATTTGTTTCGCATTTTTTATTCATCGAATGGTTATTAAGTGAACTTAGAATTCAGCATATTGCTAGAAATTATTCACGTTGTTATAATCGACGGTGATCGATAACCGCGGTACTTAGGACCTTGAAGAATTATCTGTTTCCGTAGACAATCAGGTAGCTATTTAGTATTAAATTTACTTTATAACGGGGCTGATTAATAGACAAGTAAATCGATACCGCTACATACTAGTAAATGAGCAGATATTAAAAGAGATTAATCCCCCCTTGAATAGTGAAAAATAAAACTCAAAAATACGGTCTATAGATCATAAATCTTAAGAGTTTGCAAATCTTTTTGTGAAGTTCACCGAGAACGTTACCGAATCGAACAAATTCAAGGTCGTGTCCTTGAACAAAACTTGACTTCGTTTTAGGAAATTATACCAATAGTTCATAATTTGAAACAGTTTTAAGTCTCGACTACCGACTAAAGATGCATTATGCAACGTAAGAGCGCGTTACTTAAAATAGGAATAGATGAATTTTTGCAAACGAAATAATTGGAATTGTCACGGTGAAAACTTTCACTTTGAATATTTTGAAACTTCACTTTCGACTTCGAGTTTCGACGAGACTTCGAACACCTCCGTAACAATGTAGCAAATATTATATACGAATGATTGTGTAAATACAATATTAATGAGATATTAACGGGGCCGTAGCCTTCAGCAATATATTTTTTTAAGCGTCAAATGGTAAGCACAGTACTCATTGTCAATTCTTTTCTTATTCTGTGCAAATGCCAAAATGAATTTATCAACTTTGGAAACGACGCACTCGCAATAGCAATGTTTTTTCTTCGTAAAGATCGATTAATCATTTGAAACGAATACGATTCAGTATCGATTTAAATCGGCATTAATTAAGAT
The DNA here is from genome assembly GCA_900064475.1 of Pseudococcus longispinus. NCBI lineage: Eukaryota > Metazoa > Arthropoda > Insecta > Hemiptera > Pseudococcidae > Pseudococcus > Pseudococcus longispinus. Next base: position 3,929 of record FIZU01007785.1, read on the forward strand.
ATAAGTTTTCGACGAGATTCGCAAAAAAGGTCTTCTATTTCGATTTGCAGTAAGTACTAGCCTCAGGAATTAGCCTTACACGTTATTATGAGTCTTTCTTTCTTCAAAATCTACACTTCGTTAAGGCTAAGGCCATACTGAAATTGAGAATTTTCTTGACCTGTGCCCTTTTACAATGTGAAGATAAAATATTCTTGATCTGATGAACAAAAGTCAGTCTACAAACTCACTTTTTACTAATTGAACCATTGAACAGTCGGTTGGGAGGAGGCAAAGGAATACTTCATAGTACAATTGCCATCATAATCACTTCACGAATTTGATAATAATTAATCACTATCATCGCTCTTATTTTTATCGTTATCGGCGATCACTTACGACTTATAATTCAATTAGAAATAATACCTAACTACGGTACAGGCTTGCCTGTATTTAATTATACACGCAACTTACCTCGCGTTAAATGAAACATTATGGATCAGAATCCAGCTACAGTGAGAATCAATGAATGCTTAACGATGGTTACGACGACATAGAGAACCCCTAAATAAAATAAAAACAATACGCACAAATTAATAATTTAATAATTAGACTGTAAATATTTGAGGAATATGTTTCACAACTACGTTAAATTCTTCGCTAGTAATATCTTGTAATAAATTAGTAATATGTACCTCGTCCAGTGATTCGAATTCAGATTCATCTGAAAACCATAAAAAAAAAATTTTCGATATTGTTATCCTAATAATGATAATTTGAGGAAAATAAAGTGAAAATATGTATTTACAGTGACCACCTTTAACTACCAAGTGTCCAAACAATTCGCAAGTAGCAATGTTCAACTTCGTTGTGTCTTTATCACCTAAAAATGAATATAATTTTTAAATTATTAGATTTCTGACGTTGTTAAAAGATTGATATTCACGCAGAATTCGGAAAATGCCAAAACTATGTTACCACAGGTCACATATCTGTATTGTTTGAAGGCGAAACTGATAAAAATAAAACTTGAGAAAATTTTGAAGAATTACAAAATTTTTCGAAAAATTGGGGCGATGGGCGTGTGTTTTTTAATTAAATTCTGAATTATCACATATCATACAACTACAATAATTATGAATTCAACCAAAATTAAAATTAAAATTACTCACAAAAACTAGGCTTTCGAGGCCAAACAAAAATTCTTAAACAGCTTCTAACTTTATCATCATAATTTGCCGAAGAACATTCAAACGGTATTCCTCGTGTAATGAACAAATTGTGAGCAATATTCTTCATTTGAAGAAACTTCACTAAACTGTAAACGTTTCTACAACACGAAAATATATAATTAGTCCTAAAAACTAATAATCCGATATGCCCTTATCAAGCGTTATATGTTCACTTACTTCACTATGGGGTCGATTTCTTCAATACATCTAATCTGAAACGCAAATCCTTTACCGGGAAAATTCAATATTTGATAACAAGGTGATGATAGTTCTTCAACAAGCTACAAAATACACAAGAATTTTACTAATAATCAGCCATTCAACACCAACGAGTTCAAGGAATAAAATAAATAATTTCTCAACACTTACAGAAGTTTCAAGAAACATACAACGTTGCAAATAATATCCATGAAGATGTAAGTGATTTACAGAAGCATAACCTCCTAAGCTGTTGAAAGCGAATCGAAAAAATCTGTAAAAGTGAATAATGAATTATTTTCAACATCGAACAGACGAAATGGAAAAATGTTACAATAATTGCAAACGATAAGTATACATACGATGTATTACTCAATAAAATCAATTCCACGGATAATTTAAGAGCTTCCTCGGTAAGAATCTGGGGTAAATTATCTTCCAAATTCGGTACCAACAAAATATGACCAAATTCCATAGGACTCACGTTTATCAGAACTGCATGTTTACCGCAATCTGGTTTATGACACATTCGTTATTATGTACACATGTTATTTGAAAATACAACTCATTTTAATTTCACATATTGTATTAAAGAATACCTTTTGATCGATTCTTATGTACAAAATTAAATAATTTTTCTTCGGGTTTGATTTTATTGAAATTGAATGTCGAAGGATCGAAGGGTTGATTTGTACTTGTTATATCAGATGGTTTTCTACGGTTGATACCTCTGTCTGTATTTAGCTGCCAATATAAATTAAAATTTTAAAGAACTTGTTGCATTAAAAAAAATTTATACAACCGGTCAGTTGACATAATATTTTAACCTACTTGTAAAAACAATTTATCTTTTATGAACTTCTCTTCGGTAATATTCAGTTTATACCTAAACAAGTTCTGGTGTAGTTTCTCATTCCATAGAGAACGAATTTTGGCATCGAAATTTGAATAAGTATTCGCACATGCAACGTTGAATATTAAATCTGCATCGTCGTAAGTGAATGTTTCCTAAACAATAATAATTTATTGTTATTTAAAAGCTGGTTAAAGAAAAGTTATAACAAACACCATTACACTTACCATGTCTAATGCAGTTATTACGTTAGGCACGTTAATTAACAGATATGTGTAAAAAATACAACGTAATTGATCAATTAAGACAACGAGATTCATTTTTCAAAGTACATACATTGTAAGATTATCCTTTACATCATAGTTTAACATAAAACATTCGACAATTTGTAGGATACATATTTCGATTCATTTTTTTTACGATGTTTTTATCACATCTACTCTTATCACCCGGCATTTCAACACACAAGCTGACGCATGCGCTCTAATGGATTTTTTCTCCGGTCTCCGTCGGTTGTAGTGGTAGATGGTAGAACCTTGAAATGTAAATGCATATTAAAATTTCTTCAAAACAAAATCTTCAATATTCAAAATGGCAATTTATTAATCATACGCAATGAATAAAATGAACGACAAAGAGAAACATGTTATGCAGGAATAATAGCATCATAACAAAGATTAGGTACACTATGCTTGGTCGCTTACGCTGATTCGGAACAGACCATTCAATATTTGATTTTGTATGAATAAATTAAACAAAGATACTATAAAACATTAGAAAAAACAAAAACAGTTAAAATAGTAGATAAAAACATAAAATCATAGTTGACTAAAATTCTCGTTTAGGATCCACACATTAAACAATCTTCTTTATTTTTCAACGAGCATATCATCTTGTTAGCAAATTCATCGTTTAAGTCATCCACGTCGACTTCATCATCACCTTTCTCTTGTACTCCATTTGTTTGGGATGACTTAGTAACTTTTTTCTTATCGACTGTGAATTTAATAGCATCGGCAGCTGGTTTTGTTCTCAAGTAATACATTCCAGTTTTCAATCCCTAAAATATAAAAACACTTTTAATGAAATCGAAAGGACTTAAACATAAAAACAATCCAATTTACCAATTTCCATCCATAAAAATGCATCGATGAAAGATTCGCGTACGACGGATCAGCAATGTGGATATTCAAACTTTGTGACTGATCGATGAACGCACCTCTATCGGCAGCCATTTTCAAAATGGTCTTCTGTTTAATTTCCCAAACAGTTTTATAAAGGTCTTTCAAATCTTGAGGTATTCTATCAATATTCTAAACACAAAAATCGAACATTAATCGGAACACGAATTCTCAATATCAAAATTGTCTAAACTTGAAAGTTGAAACTTACTTGAATTGACCCATTATTCGAAAGTAAATCGTTTTTCATGTCTTCATCCCATAATCCACGATCGACTAAATCTTTCAATAAATGTTGATTCACTACCTGCGTAAATTCAATCCTTATAAATATGTACTTATTTTCCAGTAGATTTCTTCAAAATGTTGGTACAAATAAATACCTGAAATTCGCCACTAAGTACTCGTCGTAAGTACATATTTGAAGTGTACGGTTCAAAACTTTCATTATTTCCTAAAATTTGAGCGGTAGAAGCCGTTGGCATAGGAGCTAATAAAAGTGAATTTCGGACACCGAATTTGGCGATTTTTTCTTTCAATACGGTCCAGTTCCATAACGAGGTTGGTGTCACGTTCCACATATCATATTGTAAAATCTAAATAAATATTGAATAAATACACGAAAAACTAACGAAATTCGTACTTAGCAATAATCCGACTTACTCCTTTACTGACTGGTGATCCTTTGTAAGTTTCATACGGCCCATATATTTGGGCAAGTTCGCAACTGGCTTCCAAGGCACCGTAGTAAATAGTTTCAAAAATCTGTACATTGAGTAACTGAGACTTTTCGCTTTCGAAAGGTAGCCTCATCATGATAAAGAGGTCGGCTAATCCTTGGATACCTATTCCAATCGGTCGATGTTTCAGATTTGATTTTTTAGCCTGTAAAATTAAAATACCATCAGTATGTTTGTAAGGTAGGTTAGTTGAAATGAGATAAAATTCAAATACATACCTGAGGTAATGGGTAATAGGTAACATCGATAACTTTATTCAGATTTTTGGTGACAGTTTTAGTGATTTCTTTAAGTTGTTGAAAATCATAAGTCAAGTCTGGTTTTAGGAACATATTTACAGCTATCGAAGCTAAGTTACAAACCGCTATCTGTATGATAAAATTAATTACGATCGCCATAAATCAACAATAAAAACGTTTAATTACAACATACCTCATCAGGCGATGAATATTCCATAATTTCAGTACATAAATTACTACTTTTAATCGTTCCAAGATTTTGTTGATTGGATTTACGATTGCAGGCATCTTTATACAACATGTAAGGGGTGCCTGTCTCTATTTGAGAATCTAGTATAGCGAACCATAAGTCTCTGGCATCAACTTGACGAATATAACGTTTCTCTTCTTCATATCTGCGATGCAGCATAATCTTAATTATTCGCAAAGGCAGGATAACGTCAATGAGAAGAACAAAACTTACTTTCGGTACAGTTCATCAAACTCTTCACCCCAACAATCGAACAACCCGGGACATTCACTGGGGCACATCAGACTCCATTTTACATCATTTTCAACCCTTCTCATAAACTCATCGGGAATCCATAAAGCGTAGAATAAATCTCTTGCACGAGACTCTTCTTTACCGGAATTCTTTCTCAGTTCCAAGAAATCGAAAATAACCGAATGCCAAGGTTCTAAGTAAATGGCAAAAGCACCCGGTCTTTTGTTGCCTCCTTGATCGACATATCTGGCTGTGTTATTGTAAACGCGGAGCATAGGAACGAGACCGTTAGATACACCGTTTGTTCCAGCGATATAGCTATTGGTAGCTCTGATGCAGTGTATATGCACACCAATTCCACCGGCTGATTTCGATATCAGAGCACAATTCGTCAAGGTGTGGAATATACCTTCGATACTATCATCTTCCATGGCCAAGAGAAAACAGCTGGAAAAAAGGGATTTTTCAATTTAAAACCAATCGCTAGTTATTTTAGCAGTACTAACCTTGATAGTTGGGGTCGAGGTGTCGCAGCATTAAATAAAGTAGGGGAAGCATGTGTAAAATATTTTAGAGACATTAAATTATAAGTTTCAATAATCGAGTCAATATCTTCACCATGGATGCCAACAGAGACCCGCATTAACATGTGTTGGGGACGTTCGACAACACGGTCGTTGATTTTCAATAAATAGGACTTTTCCAATGTCTGAAAAAAATTTTGACATGAATAAAGTACATTGTAAGAAGCGATGAAAATTAACGTGTAGAGTTACCTTGAACCCGAAATAGCTGTAATTGAAATCTCGATCGTAAGTAATAGCTGAATTAAGTGTATCGCCATACTTCATGATAATATCATAGTGTACTTCTGATATCATTGGACATCTGCTGCCAGTTTTTTCACTGACCATGCCATATAAATCAGTAACAACATCTAAACAGAAATTCGCATTGAAATCAAATTTGAAATTTTTCAAAGTTTGTTAAAGTGCTATACGCGATTACCAGTAAATTTTTCCTTCGTTTCTTTATGTAAATTGGAAACTGCTATTCGAGCTGCTAATATCGCGTAATCAGGATGAACAGTGGTCATCGAAGCCGCAATTTCCGCAGCTAAATTATCCAGTTCGACTGTGGTAACTCCAGGAAATAAACCACTTATTACTTTTTTGGTTATTTCAACCTGATACATAATAACTTTGATAAAACTTTGTACATTATTTCAACACCTACAATAATAAATATAAAAATTACCGGATCAACAAATTCCAAATTCAAACCATAGCATAACTTTTCAATGCGAGATGTTATCTTATCGAAATGTATGTCTTCTTTTCTGCCTCCTAGATAATTAAAAATTATATCACATCAATACTCTGTATCTACGTTACATTACCTAGATACATTTATAAATTACTTCTCAATATGGGAAATAATTTAAACGACATTCTGACATGCGGGTACCGTATTACACTTATGCTTACCTCTTTTGAGGACGAACTGTTTTCCCAAAGGTTTCGCCGGAGATTTCTGTTTCTGTAATTCACTCATGATGCTAATTAATTGCGACCGATTTGATAGATAAGTCTTTGAACCGTAAAATAGTTAATTAAGATTCGATTAACGATAATCTTTTCACGTTTATACACTGCGTGATCATATACATTACGACATTGTATGCCAAATTTAGTTCTGAAATTCTTGTTGGAAAAAGGCGGAATCTTTTGTTTTTTTTTGATTGATAAGAAGTTCTGACAATGTTACCATGACCTAAACGAATTTTGTGTTTGTTTGTACAAATTTGAAATTGTTTTTCTTTTTATTCAATTCAAACGATTTGTAATTGAACTTTTCTGTATATTTACAATTTACGTTTATATTACTTTAATTTAATTTAAATATATTTTCACTTAAAATTCCAATTTTCCTCACAACACTTTTTCAACTTTTTGCTTATGGCAACACTTTATTCTTACAAACAAAAACAAAAAAAATTATCAGCAAATTTCAAATTTGTGATTAGTTGATTATTAAAATACTTTTATTCTTTCTTTACTTTTTTTGAAAAAAAAATTCAAATTTGTGTTTCATTCGGCGTTGCAAGAACTTTCAAATTGATGTGTGTTAATGAGTGAGAAGAATGATACCAAAAACATCCTAAAATAAGGTTTACCCTAACATGCTTTTACCGTTTCACTATTCGCCATTATGTCAGTTTTTGTGGCAGCTGGTCCAGCAGAAATTTTAAGAGCAGTTCAAAAGGACAGAATACTATTGGATCTTGTTGAAAAACAGGTGGCAGATTTGGTCCTTCGAATCGGTGGTAAGTTGATAGGAATGTTTCTCGATCATATGCTCATTTTCTCGACTAATGATAGATATGTCTTGTAAACAGGCACTGCTGTGTGGCTCCAGTATAGACAAATTGTCCAAATATGTTCGAGACTTCTGTACTACTCTTCTACCACCTTATCTGGATACCAGACGTTAGGAGAAGAATATACAAATATTGTAGAAGTAGATGTAACACTAAAACGCATTCCTACCTTCTTTGTATGTTCATTTTCGATATCGTAAAGAAGTGAATATTCGAAATAATAGAAACTCTCCTCTATTTGCAGCAAAGATTATTGATGGCTGTGGCTGAATCAGCCGGGTTTACGTTTGTCGAATTTCTTTTGAATAAACTACATCGTAAAGTGAGCGAAAATTCTCATTTTCACGATGATTTCAAGCATAAAATACTTACTTATATTGATGTAACCAAATCTATGTTACCATTTTTAATTCATCTCCATCATGCAATTTTCTATTGGAATGGAGCTTATTATGATATGGTTAAAAGAATCGTCGGTATTCGATATGTAAGTCCATTAATCTATCGTATTGATAATTTTAACTTGAATTTACAAAATAATTTTTCATTTTAGATACGCTCCAAACCATGGCTTTCCAAAGATAGTAAATTGTACGGGTTCAAGGTCCTATCAGCGATAACATTGCTGCACTTATCAATATCAGGAACTCACTTTGTGTACAACTGGGTTTCAAAACATTCCATTAGTGAGACCCCTAAATATACGGTTTCCAGTAAGAGCTCATCCAAGTGTCCTTTATGTTTGGAATCTCGAACGAATACAAGTTGTACTCCATGCGGTCATCTGTATTGTTGGTATTGCATTTTGAACTGGTTACAAACCAATAACCAATGTCCGATTTGTCGAAATATCATCGAACCAAGTAGAATCGTACCATTATTAAATTATTATTAGGCTGTGATATTTTTACGGGTTGGTTAATTTTAAGCATCAGGTACAAAATTACAAACATACATCCAAATATTTTTATTACAATGAAAAATATGAACATATTTCTTGGTAACTGTAATTATTTTTCAATGTATTGTTGAACGCTGCTAATTTTGGTTTTATGTTAATTCCTTTGAATTTATGCCAGTCTAAAAAGAGGTTTAATACTGCACCTGAAACATAAAGTTATACGCTTTCATATAATCAAAATTTAATATTATAGGGACTAAATTTTGGGATAAAAAAATACTTTGAAGTCTTTCGAGGTAAAATGGTCGTTGCTTTAATTGTGTCTGAATTTCGTTCTCTTTCTCCAAAATATCTTTATATTCTTGAATTAAGTTACTTTGCAGTGGTTCTGGTTGAGCAGCATCGATATCTTTCAATGCATCCAAAAGCATTGATTGTTGATGTAATTTATAATACTTCTCCAATTTTACATTTAATGACTGAAGTGTTGTAATAACGCTTTGTTCGTTTGTCGCTAAAAAGAAAAAAAAAACAAATGATGAAGACTAAATTCTGTACAAAATTGTTGACTTTGGAAACCTTACTCGACGAGATTTCCAATTTGATTTTCTTTTTAGTGGCCTCTTTCGATAAAATATCCCTTAAGATGGAAATTGTTGAAATATTATCGGATTTGAATTCAGCCTCACCTCGTCTATATTTTTTATCAAACACTTGGTTAGTTGATCGTGAGCTGGTGATTTTTATTTAACTAAGTTTTCAACAAAAATTTTGCTGACTTACGAATAAACGCATTCTAAAACAGTATCGAGCAAAGCTGACTTGAAAGTATATGTGATTTTCTCTTCATCAGGTGGTTTTTCCGGCAACTCTGGTAAACATTGAGTAACCCAGGTGTGCATTTCTGCCACACTAAATGTACCTTTCAATTGCAGCGAATTATGGAATCTAAAACATTAACGAATTAATCCTGAAATGATGAAAAACCACGCGAGTAAAAAAAATACAGACCTTTCGGTTTCAGTGGTCGTATGAACTCGACAATGCAAAGCTAAAGGTTTGATTGGGTATTTCCTGACTTGGCAGCATTTCGGTTGCGTTAAAGGAGTAACGTAAGCTTGTAAAGTACCTTTTTGACCTTCGTCGACGTAGAATTTTAATTCCAGCCGTACTGTGTTTAGCTGGCATCGATAGGTTGCCAATACAGCATTTCCGCTCTATAGTGAAAATAAATTCAAGTAGGCAAATGAGTAGACATAATTCAGAAGTTTGTTCATAAGAACTACGGGTATATTACCTCTGAGTCACATTTACTGTAACTAACAACTGCTGAATTTTTATCAACGTCGAGCAGTTTAATGGGAATATCACTTTGGATAAGAATATTATCAATATTGGTTTCACTTTCGAGCATTACGAAATACGTAGCGTCATCTTTTTGCAACATCATCTACATAAGAAAATCATCTTTAATCGAAGCTGAATTAAAATTACGTGATAATCAATATTTTAAAAAGTAGTTTTCGACTTACTTTATCATTAATAGTAAGATAAGGAAGCCGAGAAATAGCTGCAGAATCTTCTTGAGTAAAGGCCAAATATTTTTCCCGTTCTTTTGCTATTCTAGCTTCGAGTTCTTCTATTTCAGACCTTGTAAATATTATAACAATTATTCAGTAAATGAATGATTTTAACGGAAATACTAAAATGTGATTCTGCAGAAGTTCAAATAAAAGCCTACTTCAGTTTGAGGATTTTCTGCTTTTCTTCTCTAGAGAAACCATAGTTCAAATCATTTGCATCATTTGTTACTTGCTTTTCCGGCACTTCAGTGGTCAGTCCGAATAACCATCCTGAAAAGTTGACAATTTTTCGGAATTGCAGTAGGTAGGTGTAATCTAAATTTACCATACCTGTATAATTAGAGTAAAAATACCTGTATACGTCGTTACAATAACTTCTTCAAAATGCACATTACCAACGAAGCCACATTGGATTGAGGTAATGCTTTCGTTACCACTCTAAAAAATAAAAGTTTTGTTAACTTGATGGAAAAAGGATTCACTTATTACCGTTCCTTTGAATGAAACTTACGTAACAAAATTTCTCCACTGGTGGTTTAAATTCATTCGAAACTTCATCGTGTTGAATCACGGTGTATACTTCAATATTACCATCGTGTCTTCCAATGATGATATCAGGAATACCAGTTTTCATTAAATCAAAAGAGGTCATACACGTTACTTCAGATTTCCGATTTTCATTCTCCAAAATCCATTTAATAATGGTTGAATTTGATCTAATTGAAAAATACGAGTAGGCATATTCTCTTAAAATGACTTGTGCATTTTAGAAGTAATACGTTTTAATAATTTAATTGTTTCTGTTTTCATCTTCAACTTACCGAGTGATTTGCACTAAATATATTTGTCCTTCTTGCATTCCAACCAAAACATGATCACCGGTACTACCTCCATCTCCGTTCATTAGATGTAAAGCTGTAGGACTATTGGGTAGAGCTAGTGATTGTGTCACTGCAGACCCATCTAGTACTCGTAGAATTTGATCGGCACAAGCCAGCACAGCTGTTAAACGTCTCACCTGTTCAATGTATCAAATCATGGATAATAAATAGTAGGTAGATATAACATTTTCCAGCAATGCAATATAAGTGAAAGGGAAGAAGCAGAAAACCTATGTGCTCAACTTCAATTTCATACTTTTGCAACATTCAGTGTTATGATATCGTTGATGATATCACTGCAAGTATAAGAATCAACCAGTTTACAATCGTGATAATGATGATAATTATGAACTCCTGAGACAATCAGATCATTTCCACACACGTACCTATGATTTAAATAAATTATTTCAATATTATTCGAAGTGTGCCTGCAAAACTGATAAGAAACAATGAAGCAGTAATGTAGGCAACTTACATGCATTTGATAGTTTCCAACAATTGAGTTTCAAAATTTAGAAAAATCTTTCCTTTCTTGGTAAATCCTCGAACCATATTTTCTGACGAAACAAATATTTTATCTTGAGTCGTTCCTGTAATACTTCCCAAAATGAATCAATCAGCTCTAATTTTCAGCATCATCAAACGTACCTATTGATCCGCCAAGCACTATATTCGAAACAGGAGCACTTGGCAAGCTTTTAAAAGTGATTTGAATTTCTCCTTTCTTAATAAAAAATATCTGCGTGATACCTTCCTGATCTCCGACCACAACCTGCGGTTTGTGCTAAGAATGAGATTCAATAAAAATACCGAAGAAATGTTCTTTTATACTTACTTTTTGAGTGTATTTTGACGCAGTCGAAGGTAACAATTTCATACATTTTTTCGAGGTTAATCCTAATATTGTATAATCCACTCTATGGAGCTCCATTTCCAACACGAAATAACTCGATACGTATGAAAGTTTCATATGGAATTGACCACCGGTCAGTAAGTAAACATCGACGTAACCATAGTAACCAATCAATTACAGAATACGTTCAACTTCTGAGTAAAAATACACACTTTTAAACAACCAAAAAAACAAAGCGTTTTTATTTTCATAAAGTAATCAAAATTATGTATAGCACACAAAAATATCATATACTTAAAGAGACACAAAATGGAATAAAAATTCCAAGCGACTTGATCCAAAACATGTATAAAATTACACTAATGAAATATCGAAAAAAGAAAAAAAAAACGCGTAAAAATGATACAAAAAATGCACTCATACAAGATACTAAACCTACAAGCAAACTAGATCCATCAATGACTACGTCTCAATAATGGTAACTTAAAATAACTTCAAGGATGATCAGTCTGATTGCGTCTGAGTAGATGATAATCTAAAAATTCGCTCTTCGATTCCCATATAATTGGAATGTAAAATGATCTCGCATACAGTGGTGTTCGGGAAGCATCTAGGAATCGCACCGAATAAACAGATGTCCAATTTTGATGACGAGAGTAAATAGGTTCCAAAAGTGTAGGAAAAACTGAATCTAGATCTACTAAGAAATCGCAAGTTTCTATTTTTACCTGAAATAATGCATACGTTATTATTGTTATCTACTTTTGAAGAATAGAAATCCTAGATACATGTACTTACGTAACGGGAAATTTCTTCTTTATTCAAATCATTCATATCGGCTCTGACAATCTTCGTGGCTTCTTTTTCGGGCAAATAATGAGCTGGCAGTTGACCTTTGAAATCAGACTTGATGAAATTAATCTTCCACCTGTGGACCAAAATTAAATAAATTAGGCTTGTTTAAATGGTAAAGTTTTTCTGAGAAAAAATGTAAATAATTACCCATCGGGTAAGAAGTAAGAAGTAGGAAACCGATGCCATTCTTTACCAACACACAAATTAACTTCGTTTCTACCAGTCATGTTCACATTGACAGTTTTCAGTCGACCAAATACATCCATGGGAGCGTGATAACCTAATCGGTTGTATCATTAGTGGAATTCCTTTACCTTCCAAAAACCACAAAGTCAAATAACGAGCTTACCCTTATAGAGCAAAACGATTCTAGATAGTCCCAAAATTATGAAACAGAATAACACAATGATCGATATCTTCAAAGTGCATTTGGTATAGTGAAATCCTTTCTTAATGAAATATCGGAACCATAAAACTTGAACTGCATCAATACCTACGGCGCTACATAGCGCTATCAAAGGATACACCGGGAACAAAAACCGTTCTTCCTAGAATTGTATTAAATTCGTTAGGAATAATCTATTTGAATACGAGATTAATGATTTAAAGAGCTCAGGGACTTACTTTATGAGGCTGTGTGAAAAATACGACGAACCATATGTACAATGATCCCAAAGACAAGATATAAGGTAAGCAATCCGGATTACGAGGCTTCTTCGGAATAGCTATTTTAATCCACATCTATTTTTAAAAATTTTAATCAATAATAGGAGCGAAATTGATGTTAAGAATTAATAAAAAGACTCGACTAACCAATAGCAAAGGTGTTAAAAGAGCAATTAAGAAAGAAAAATTGAAATTCAAGACTCCATTTAAAATATAAAAGTACCAAGGAGAACTTCCATATAAATTTGGTCCATGTGGCGTGAAAATATTATACTTCACGATATTCCAAGGCGCCAATGTCAATTTTCCATAATATATGGAGTCTATTTGGAATAAGGGAACCTAAAGTAAAAAAATACCAATTATATTAAAAAACATGAGTACAAAAATTTATAAAATTCGCTTTCTCAAATTACCAATATTATAATCGCCGATAAAATGCACCATTTTAAAAATTCGCGCCATCTTTTTCTCATGAAAACCATTTCAAAAGCAATAGGAGCCCTGAAAAAAAACATTTCATTATTATAGGCCTCAATGAAACGTATACTTTTTCTTAAATATTTTATACTTACCCAATAAGACCAGCAAATGGCCAACTTAATAATGAAGAAAGAGCAACAAAAAATATAGCCGAAGGATATTTTCTATAGAACCAAGCAGTCATTGATAACAAAGTCATATACCTGAAAACAAAGGATCAATTTACAAATCTATTGACAAACTAATTCATTAGGAAATAGGTTCACAATTCACATACATAGAGAAACTAGAAGGTAGAAAAGCTGAGCTAGCGATAAACATTCCAGGACTAAAGATTAAGATTACCAACATAATTCGTCCAACATTGATACCAAATTCACGACAAACACTCCTAAAACAGAGAAAATATAATTTCAAAAGATATTCCACCATGGTATGGAAACGTTCAAATACTTACTTATAGAAAAATACTTCACAACCGGTACAAAACACAGCTAAACAGCATCGCGTAAGATAAAATAAAAATAATCGACTAGGATGGAATAACTGATAATAAATCCACGCAGGAACATTATGTATTAAAATATACAAATAAGATCGTAGAGCAAACTGAGGTGAATATTCCCATGGCTGGAAACCGTTACCGAACAGTAAATAATGACTCTGTAAAGTTAATCAAACAATAATACAAAAGAACGGAATTGGTGAACTCAGTATTAATTATTGACTATTTACCGGTTCCCAATAGTTGAAAGTTTCATCACAATCTGTGATATGTAACCAAATAGCTGAAACGATTCTAACGCAGAATATTATTTGAAATGCGATACTTGGTGAAGGGTAGAATATCGGTTCTTCTTTAACAGGACTGCCATAGTCAGTTCTATAATTCGGTAATACAAATTAGAATTGCGAATACGGCACAGTATAATTAAAGTTTGATAGTGGATATTGAATGATTACTTGATGCGAAAACTTTCAGTCCGTTTGATATTTCGTTTCATAGTTGTATTCATTTTATTTGCTATTTTTCGTTGCCGATTATGTTGAGGCATTTTAGCAACAAATACGTAAATTTAAAACGTTTTTGAAATTGTTCGATGCGTATGTGAAGTTTACTTTGTCACTTATATCGTTCATTTTAAATATTTCAAATTTAAATAAGCCCTACAACTATTTAAATTAAAGATAAGAAAATTAATTAATTTTACGTATTCACAACCGCAAACGCCTTCCAAAACAAAAACATAAAACATAATTCTATCAGCTGATTTACGTAGCTTTGCAACGTTGCCAAATTATTTGCTCAACGTTTGATGAAAAATTATCTTGTGCAGGTTGTGCTTTGTGATTAGTAGGAAATTTTGGAAACAGTTGGAATTCACCAATCATAAAGCTAATTTTTTTCGAACATCTCATACTGACATCTGATAGGCTGATGGCTCACACATGCGAATCTCAGTGGTCTCAGTTATGAGAATTTTACCTACACTTTGAGAATATCATCGTAGTTGAAAAATAAAAATCAAGTCATTAATTACGACGTCGTTATGCTCAGGCTGATAATTATTGATTACTCCGATTATACTCAATTACCACAACACAACAAGCTCAGGTAGGTATAGTGAATAGTGAAATAGAATCACTGAAAAGTGAAAACTGAATGCAATGATGAAGTGTATTGAGACACTTTACTAGTTCATCGGATTCTTTTTCGTAATTTATATCTAGACCAAATACAGCGATTAATTGATCAGCTGAGCCAATCTTCCTAGGGTCGTATTTCGAACGAGAAATATAGCTATGCCATATCGACAAAGCTACCCGAAAAGATGTCATATCTTGCGAACTCGGCAACGAACGCGAAGGGTAAATGGGTATACATTCGTCTTGCAAGTCTAGCTTTTGCATTGTGAGTGTGATCTGAAATCAAAAAAGATACATTGATCAAAACATGAAATTCTCAATTTCTGCGCATAATAAGTATGTATTAATCGTTTTCTCATTTAAAACAAGACTAGGTACAATTATAAAAATAGTGAAATATTTGAAATGAATATTTTTTCAATTTTTTTAACGTGGCTGCATCCATGATCAAAATATGAATTTCTATCAACATCCCACAGAAGCTGTAATACATTTAGACTTCGCTAATGAGGGTCCCCATAACTGGTGCAAATTTCTCCAATTCCCTCCTCCTAAAGGACCTCACACAGCAAGTTTGACTTCATTCGACCAACTACAAATAGACTCGACAATATTCCATTATGATTGATAGACATGCAGTAAATGTAGTCATTTAAAACCGTGTCAATGATTATCTCATCATTAAATTACAGGAAGGCGATGTCAAAATCAGCTACTTGATCACGTAATATCAACCAAGTACGCACCAATTAAAACTAATTTTTATTTTAAAAGTTACACAATATTTTTTGACTCGCGATACATCATAAATTATTTCGAGTAAAATTTTTTTTAAAAATGTGTTAACCTTAAAATATGAAACAAAATTATAAAACCTGAATATAAACACACAAAAATTCGCATTTGGCGATAACATATTACAAACGGTTACGATCCCTCTTCGATTTCAGTACTTTCTGCATAAAAAACTAATTCATCAAATTTTAGAACCACATACAAAACAGATTAAACAAATTGTTTCCTCAATTTCTCTTGATCATCGAAATTCGGTACACATAAATTTATTATTTCATTCTCGATGGAGCCGACTTCTGCACAAATGTAGTGTTTAAACGTTGAGCCATTCTCAGAAACTAACTTGTATCTGAAATCGGCACCTTTTAGGGACAAGAATTTGTATATAAACTTGCTCACATCGGTACTTTCTGGAGGGATAGATATCAATTGCAATAAAGACTTATTAGACGTATTTTGTACAACGTAATTTCTATGATGATCCAAAGCTGTATTCCATATTTCAACCAGCAATACCTTTGTTTCAACCTGTGTTCCACTTCGGAATATATCCCTCATCATTTCGGCGAATTGCTTCACAGTCATCAGATCTTTAGAATGTTCCCATACCCAAAAGGCCGATTTGCACGATTCCTTGTAACAGCCTAAACTCATTATGATGCGATGAGGTGTTTCAGATAGTAACTGACGTTGCTGATCAAAAGACAGCCCAGAGAATAACTTTTGAAAGAAAACAGCCATGTATAGAAAAGAAAAAGAACACGGCGGGAATAATCTAACAACTGGTAATCGATCTTCGACGCCTAAATGATCAAAGAAATACAAAATACCCTGGATATATCTACACCTACGAACCATAATCGCATCAATCGAACTGTAATCTCTTAGTGGAACTTTATGCAATTCTTGTTTTAGGTAACAAATCCAATAGTACAAGTCTGGGTCAAAATCGAAAGTTACTCGTTCGATAAAAGACTTGGAAAACGAATCAAGGGAAATGGTCTTTATCTCATCTTCCATACAAAATATACTCATGATGGCAAATCTCTGTTCGTTAGTCAATTCGTCGGTGGATAACATCTTTGAAGCGCTTCTAACATAATCAACTTCACCATTAGGCATCCATACACAACGACTGGAATCAAACAGGCATCCATCAAGACGAAATTCTTTCATCCGTTCCGAAAAAAAATCATATTTGAAACGAGAAATCCATAAACCCATTTCTTTGCGAACTTTATCAAGATATCGCCCGAGGGTTTCTTTAACAGATCGAGGTACATTGAGACTTCTCAGCAGTTTATCGGATTCCTTTTCATAATTGATATCTAGACCAAATACTGCGATCAACTGGTCAATTGAGCCACTCTTCTCAGGGTCGTATTTCGAACGAGAAATATAACTATGCCAAATCGACAAAGCTACTTGAAAATACGTCATTTCTTGCAAGCTCGGCAACGTAGCGTAATACAGAAATTTGCTGTCTTGTAAATCCATCTTTTGCATTGTGCGTGTAATCTGAAATTGAAAACAATACTATAATCAAAGAATGCACTTTTCAACTCCTATGCGTAATTTTAAAGTTTCCATATGTAACGCCAGAACACAATGATAAATTTCATCATATTCTCACAAAACCTCTGATGCTTCATTAAAGGACATTTATCTACTTTCGTAATCTAAATTTTTTGGATGAGCCAAGAGATTACACAATCTTATAAAAAGCTCTTCAATTAGGCAGGTATTCATAGTTTACACAATTAAACTTCTATTTCTAGTTATTTGCATAACATTTTTGACTCGATACAATAGGTAAATTGTTAACCCCGAAAATAAAACAAACAAAATTTGCATTCGGCGATAAAATTACAAACAGTCAAATCTGCAGCTTTTTTCACACCCAATTTTCAGACTTTTGATTGTTTTCGAAAAGTTCATTCAGGGTTAGATTTGCTTCTTTAATTTCTCTTAATCATTGGGACTCGACAAGATTAATTTGACTTGAAAATAGAACCAAAGAATTCGGATATGACTTTACTTGTGGATTTATCACTCTAGACGAAGTCAAACAACACTAGATATATTTTTATTAAGTAAATACTTTATTAATTTAGAAACGGAAGATAGGAACTTTAAATTAAATGAGTAATTCGATACAATTAAACAAATCAATAGCTTGTAACATTCAAATTATTGTACCTCAAAAACACAAAAAATACTGTTTAAAAACATAAAACAGAACACAACTAAAAAACAAGGAAATTAAAATCGACAAATATAAAAAATTTAAGATGACTTTCGTGACAGACGGAATCACTTTGTTTCTTCTAACGACCGACCAACCGGAAATCTCTTTCGGTTTCTCAAGCATTGATTTCTGAATGTCTTTTGATCGCAAAGATCGGGCAAGCATAGATTTATTATGTCATTTTCGATGGATTCAGGCCCTGCTTGGATACAGCGTTCGAAAAAAGGAGCATATTCGAAAAACAAATTCTTCCTAGAATTGGCATCTTTTATCGATAGCAATTTATACAAGCACTAGTAGCTAGCTGCAGTTGATTTATACGTGTGTGGATGAGTACGCAGGTATTCTCGATGAGCCCAAAGTTCTTGATTTTCGAAAAATAAGCAATATTTAAAACGCTGGATTATTTCATTTTCTTTGGTTTCTACGACGTATTTTCTATGATGATCAAAAGCTGTTTCCCATATTTCCATCAATAAGCTCATTTTTTCATCAACTGTTCGATAAATGAAAACATCCTTCGTGCAGTTAGTTTCGGTACTGAAAATTTTCCACACAGTATTGGCAAATTTTTCATCACTCATAAAATCTTTGGAATTCATCCAAGCCCAAAGGGCAGATTTCGTAGTCTTCGAATACATGAAAAAATTCCAGATGATTACATCAGGCATCTCAATTAGTAATGCGAGTTGCTGAGGTCGAGACATCGTGAAGAACAATCGATCTGGAAAAGGTGCATCTTCAGTGAACACAGCAGAAGCAACTCTGGCTCGCTCGATACCATCCAAACGATTCCAGAAATAATCCAGGGCCGTCCAATTCCAATGTTCACATTTTGCAGCCATTTCCGCTTCAATAGATTTAAAACGTTTCAGCGGTATTTTGTGTAATTCATTTCTGCTACGACAGATCCAATAATAAGGTAGAGGATCATAGTGAAGTTTCAAATTTTTAAAAAAAGACCCTGGAATCAATTCCGTAGTAACAGTTTTCATCTCGTTTTCCAAGCAAAACTAACTGATAATGACGAATTTTTGTGTTTCACTCAAGTTTTGAGAAGATAGCATCTCACCATTGGGTAGCCATACACAGCAACTGGTATCAACATTTCTCCGGTGAATTTTAAATTTTCTCAATTCCGACGAATAGATTAAACCGGTATGAATATACCAAATCCAATTTTTCATCTCATTGCGAATCTTGTAGAGACAATTTGCCAGCAAAGTTTTAAAGGATGGGGGAACATTGAGGCTTTTAATGAGATCATCGGACTTGTAATAGTATTCGTCTTCCAGTCCAAGTACTCCGATCAAGATGTCCGCACAGTTCCACCGCTTAGGATCGTATTTTGAATAGGAAATATAACCGCACTATATAGACAGAACTATTCGATAACACGACATTTCCTGCAGACTTGGTAATGCAGCATATTTCATGAACTTCTCTTTTAGAGAACTGTTCTCCTCCACTATGTGCCGTGTCAACTGAAATTGAAAATGATGTACTCCGATCAAGACATACAATTTTCAAATTCCACGGACAATAAATTGTTTCAATTCAGAACTGTACAATGGTAAAAAATGAGTGAAATAATCCAACACTTGCACTCATTCGTTGGATTATTCAACGTTTTCAAAAATTATAATAACTGATATTATGATAAATTACATACGAAGTGAATTTTTGTGAAATTTTACAATCAATACAGGTTTTCAAGTTTGCAATGGAAAAATCAGCAGAATCGTCTCATCGAATAAAAGCAAATTCTTACTCACCATTCAGCAACCATGAATTGGATTTCGTTGATGTGTTTCAGAACAAAGAAAAGTTTCCAACGTCCATACTTCTGAACCATCAAAGTGAGTACACATGGTTCTGGGGCTGTATCATCGTCTGATTGTTACCCACATCGAACAGAGTGGAATAGAGTTCTCGAAATTGAACAGTATAACAACTGCAAAAAATACAAAATGTAATAATTAATTAATAGGACACTAATCGAAACCGAACATCGAACTTCCATAAAATTGCCAAACATGAACAACTGGATGTAAAACAAAATAACAAACAAATTAATCTATGTACTGGTTGAGCGTGGGCGTCTGCGTGACCACGTGTATAAATCAGAATGAAATCTTGATGGAATCAGACCGAATGGAGCACTCGAATTTGTGAATTACACAAGAAAAATACACACATAATAATTGATTCATTAATTGTTCGATAATTAACAACGACTCTGGAAAAGATTATTAAAAAGTAAAAATTCAAACACCAACAACTTACCAAAATCGTGACAAAACTTGAGTTTTCAAAACAAATAATTATTATCATTCTTCCTATTCATCCCTTCCTTCCCCTTCCAAGACTCCAAATTTCAATTTCCCCTTCACCGTTGACGCATGCGCATCTGTAGGTCATGTTTACGTATTTACGTATGATTGTTTTGTTGATTAAAAAGTGATAAAAAACAGAAAATTCTTTTCTGAAATTTTGATTTTTGTTGATCTGTCGGCTTATCGTTCAAAATATTTCAAATTGTCTCGTAATTTTACATCAGCTAGCACTCTAAATTGCACGTAAGTATGATGTAGATTAGACTGACCAGGCGTTCGTGTATACACTCGCATATAATAAATAAACTAAACCAAGATTTTGCTTTTCTCTCTTGTATCAAATTTTCTCATAAATATTTAATATAAGTATCGAGTCTTGCTAGATATATCTGTTATAGTAATATTATTTTTCTTAGAATGGTTAAACCTCTTCCTGTGAATCCATCTTGTAAAATTAAACCGCAAAGTGGGTGGACCAACATACTACAACGCGAGGAAACTATGAAGAAGCGAAAATTAATACAACAACAACTCATATTACTGTTGCACGCTAATCAATGTCGAAAACAAGATGATTCTCCGGTAAATATTCAGTTTTACAAGGTTCTATTAAAAAAATTGTACTTGATCATTTATGAAATTTTAGTGAAATCGAACATTGTAAATTAAACTACAAACAGCCCATTTATTTTACAGCAGCGTTTCAAAGAATGCCCACTTCTTCACTGCAAAGAGATGAAAAATATTTTAAGACATATGGTAGTTTGTGGTGCTGGTCGAACTTGTCAATTCGCTTATTGCTCTTCTTCCAAAATGATTATTTCACATTACAAGCGTTGCACGGATTCAGCTTGCTCAGTTTGTAAACCCTTGAAATTAACCAGTCGAGATAGTTCTGCTTGTACGTACTCGATATAGATTTATTGTAATGCTACTATCATGTAGTATTAAACTAATGTAACTTGAAATTATCTCTCAGTTGATGAGATGCTTTCATCAACGAATCAGCCTCAAAATGTGACATCTGAATTGACACCTCAACCTAGTACAAGTCGGCAAAATGTTGAAACGCCTTCGGTAGCAGTGCATTCGAGTACAAATTCTATTGTAAGTGTTGGAATTATGTAGGAGAAATAAGATACTGAACTAGTACTGCCTTTATTTTAATATTTTTGTATGTTTCTAGATTTCAGAAAACTTATTTCTTGAAATTATTCGTCAGCAGGAATTGCAGCAATCTCAAAATTTACAACCGGATATTGGAAACACTCAACAGCAGACGTTTAATGAACCGGGATTCGGAACCTCCGAACCAACATCTAATGTGAATATTAATCTATCGCCTGTTTTAGATTTTATTTATTTGAAAACTCATTAATGTGTTTCAGAGCTCCAACAATAATAGCTTTCAATCATTGATAAATGCCATTACTGCCATGCCAATAATCGCACAGAAAGAATGGCATAAAACAATCCCAGTGCAACACAGAGAAATGTGGATTCGAAAAATGTAATGTCACCAAATTTCGGCCAGTGAAAAAATTATCTTAACGATTATATTAATATAATATGTATTTTATTCGTTCAGGGCGTGTATAATTTTTCCAAGTTCCTGGATCGCATTCCTCAGAGTTCAAACCATACCAAAATTTTTGGAACTTCTTCAATTCGACGAACGTAATACTTACGAAACGTCCAACTCTTTTGTAAGTACGATTCCATATAACAAAATATTGATCTATAAAATAAATAATGTCATGTCAACGTACACTTGTTTCTTTGTATAGATTGAATACCGCCGTAGATTGGCTGAAAGGTGCTGCGAAGCTCGCAAAAAACTGAGTCAGTGTAATTTTATACTTATCGTAATATTTATTCCAGCAGTCGTGATAATTTTAATACTTATCTACAATAAATCAACTGGACGGTTGATTAATTTGTGACACAGTTGAAATACACCAAGCTCACAAAGAGCGGCGTAGGCAGCAACAACAGCAGTTACAACAATCTCAAGCCTTGGAGCCCGACGTTGAAATGTCTGAACCGCGCCAGGAGAATAATTCGGTCGTCGAACCGTTGGATATGAATTCAAATGTTAACTTGAGTCATCAAATTATGTTCATTTGTTGCTGAACATTTTTTAAATCATCATTATTTTCAGGTTCCTGATAACCAACTTTTAAACCCAGTCCCAGATACAAGTAATATTGCGCCATCGGCTAGTAACACTTCGACGAACGTGCAACAAAACGTTCCTAAGGAATGGCATAACGATATTTCTGAATTCAGGGAACTATTGATTAATGAATTGTAAGTACTGTAAATTTTCAGAAAATAACTGAACAATTGTACTTGTCTAGTAAGGATTATTTGTATTTTTCGTTTATTTCAATTGCTAGTGTTCGGAAGCTTCTTGCCGTCTGTGGTCACGAGGTAACGATTAATAATCTCGAAGAACCTCAAAGTAGTACTATTGATGCTCGTTTAAAATCCTATGTCAAAAATGCAGAAAATGATATCTACCAAAAAGCGAATTCCAGGGCAAGTGTTTTTCGATTTTAAACCAATACAGATGCTTGAGATGATCATTGTTTTTTTTTTAGATGGAATATTATGATCTGCTGGCGGCAAGTATTTTAAAATTCAAAGCGAACTTCGGAAAGGAAATCTCGTTGCATTAGAGAGAGTTTTAAATTTGGCTCATTTACTGAGGGAAGATTCTGAGGATTGGATTGATAATTTGGATAGTTTGGGTGCATTAGTTTTACTTTTGTTTTGTACTATGTTAGTCTAAGTCTATTCTATTGATTTCTTATATTTTGTGCATTGAATGATGCTACAACACGTATACTTTATCCTTCCAATTAATTTTAATTATTTTTGTAATCCATGAACTGTATTCATTGTTTTCTACCTTTTACAAGAATGTGTAATGACGCGATGTAGATGTTTCAAAATGAACATTTTTCATTATAATAAAATTATTTCTACTTTTTGTTTTTATTCAGTTTTTTAAGAAGCTGTTCTTATTTTATTTAAAAATAAAATATTCATTTTTATTTTATTTTATTTCGAGAAAAATAATTAAACCGTGAATTTATGACTTGTGAATGTGAACATCACTGATGTCACTCAATTCTGACCAATCAGCGTCTATTCTCATGGTTGGAAGGAGAACAAAGAGTGAGAAGAAGCAATGTTGCCAACTTCACAATCAGCTGTTGTCAGCTTCCTTCTGATTCAGAATTTCTGATTAAATTGATGTTTTGATTTGATTCATCAAACCGGAATTATCTCGGACTTGGAGCTATTCAAGAGTTTATCCCATCTATTTTCAATTTATTACTGAAATTTCTACACGTTAACGGTTCCGTGTGTGCTTCTTTTCGTCTGAATTATGTGATAAAAATGAGCCATTGTGAGTAATTGCCATTGCATGATACATTCTGATTGTTTGCCGCATTGATAAGGAAGTTTTATCAATGTGCAAATCACCGAATTACACCGAATTGTCTGAATATTTTGACGTTCTATCGTAGTATGTTTTTGATTTAAATAATTCTAAAAATACTCGTTACTCATTACTTTCTTGGATATTAACTAATTTGATTGATTCATCTTTTTTCAGGCGAAAGTGATACTTAGCATGGATATTTTCGATCTAGAAAACGATCTCCCAGACGAAATCATGGCATCAACATCCCAACCTACAAGTGCTACCAGAAATAATTTTCGTAAGTACTTTGTTAAACTTTTAGTATAACTGTATTCCTAAGACGAAAAAAAAAGCCCCGTTTGTGATTAATTAATGTTATATGGAATGCGTAGGAGTTATTCCCACATCCGACGGAAGCAATAGATTGCGAATTCAAGTTGTTGAACCTATGCCATCTACGTCAGAATCGACACAAAGTGACCAATCTCAGCCAAGTACTTCGTCGTTACGAACTGCGACCACTTCGTCTAGTTTCTTACCTCAGTCAGCACTTAATTTATCTATGCCTCAGACAATATCCACTCAAACTGGCGCCACATCATCGTCAAATTGTCTACCTCATTTACAAAACATTCAAAGTTTTTATACGCCACCGACGCAATCTCAAGCTGCTGCCATACCTTGGTATTTACACCATCGAATACGAGCACCAAATAACCAGTCTGTATATCCTACCGCGTCATCTCAACCAGTAGACATGTCATCGTCTTCGTTTCTACCTCAATCACAAACTAACCAATATATTCATCCTGCTAATTCTTCTCTGTCAGCGAGTGTATCGTCGTCTTCATTTCTGCATCAGCCATTAAGTAACCAATCCGTTTACCCCAGCACATCTTCTCAATCGATGGACATGTCATCGAATTCATTGTTAAATCAACCACTAGGTAACCAGTCTGCTTATCCGTTTTCGTCTCGAGTTACAACTAAACAATCTATTTATCCTACAGCGCCATCCCAACCGTTGTCTCTAAACTCATTGACAACATCGCGATCTATTAATCAATCACCTTTTACGTTTTCACCTTATGTTCCATCGTATGTTCCATCCTCTCCTCGATATATTCCTCCCACATCTTCAACGCAAAACCATCCTCAATTTTCCCCTGTTACTATTGCATCATCGTATCAACCTCGAACCATGGAAAGAAAAATAGCCGATATGAAGAAAAGATGGTTGGGTGATCACGGAAGACAAACGCAAGGAGATTCTCAGGCGTCTAGTTCTATAACACAAGCTCAACCTACGGCTTCGTCTGCTTTACCTCAATCTATACCTCAAAACGTTCAAGCCATTGTAACTGGATTAAAAAACTTGGAGAATGCTGTAACGAAAACAGGCGCTGTATCAGAAACACCATTCGGTCAACAGAGTCAAAACAGAGAAAATCAGGTTGATACCTTATTGCTAATATTTTGTAAAATTTTGAAATCAGTTTTATTTGTGATTCATTTTAATTATTTTAGATTGCAATGAACCTTGCTCAACACACACCTTCTGTTGCCGATAACGCCTCATCATCGAACAAAAATCTGACGATAAATACTCATCAAAATGTCACCAAAGAATGGCAAAAACAAATAAACATCGAACTAAGGGAACATTTAGTTGGAAATATGTAAGTTTGTATGAATTTTTTTAACGGGCAATGAGGTAATGTAATATGAATTCATATTACCATAGAATAATTTTCATTTATGCAGAGTCCAAACGATGTTTCCAACTAACGTCCTACCAGCTTCTGTGGTGCAGAGCTTGAAATCATACATTGAAAAAATGGAACGCGAAGTTTACGAAACTGCCAATTCTAAAGTGAGTGTATTTCAATATTTGTATATGGCTTGAATTAACAGTACGTTACTGTATCTTTTTGCTCACTTTTACAGAATGAATATTACCTTTTATTGGCCGAAAAGAGTTACAAAATTCAAAAAGAAATTAGTTAGTGAAATTTTATAAGATCGTACTTTCTCGTAATATTGATATTGCAAATTGATTTATCATCTTTCTCATCATTTATGTAGATAAAAAACGTCAGGAACGAAAAGAACAACAATTGCAGCAGCAGCAACAACAACAACAACAACAACAAGCGCAGCAAGCTCAAAACTCACAACAGGATATTGAGATGTCTGTTATACAATCTCCTGATGAAGTTGCCAGGCCCTTGGATTCAAACTCAAACGTATTAAATCTAAATGAACACTTGGATTGCAATAAAAATAATCGTCGAACATACGAGTAAATGTTGAAACGCCTTTTTTGATTTCAGATAGCGAAAAATCAATCATCAAATACAACCTCTGGAGCAAGTCACATTCTTTCATTAGTAAATAATGTATCGAATGATAAACAGAAAAATTTTACAAAAGAATGGCATAAACAAATAGGCGCAGAACTCAGAGAAATATTAGTCAAAGAATTGTTAGTATTTCAATATTTCAACTTCAAGGAACAATAATTCAGAGTAAAATAAGTGTGTACCTATACTATCGATTCTTTTGTAACTTTATTCTTTTCGTAGTGTTCAAAAAATGCTTCCTGTTACTGGTTCCGAAGCCGTGATCAATAATTCTGG
The DNA here is from genome assembly GCA_900064475.1 of Pseudococcus longispinus. Classification (NCBI taxonomy): domain Eukaryota; kingdom Metazoa; phylum Arthropoda; class Insecta; order Hemiptera; family Pseudococcidae; genus Pseudococcus; species Pseudococcus longispinus. Next base: position 30,538 of record FIZU01007785.1, read on the forward strand.
AGAATCTTCATCCACCATCAATGATCGTATAAAATCATACGCCAAAAATGTAGAATGTGATATTTACCAAAAAGCTGATTCTAGAGTAAGCTTGTTTAAATCTTGGTAATACTCAATGGTGAACTGAATATTCATTATTGCGATATTATTTTGTGTATCTAGATCGAATACTACGATTTGTTAGCTGATAAGTATTGTAAAATGAAAGAAGAACTTGGCAAGGGTAATTTTGCGGCGTTGGACAATTCACAATAGCGAATGATACTCAAAATGGATAAATTTGACGTTTTTGAAGTGATATTAAGAAAACAAACTCCAGAATTATTCCTAATTTATTTTAAGGTGTGGATTTTCTTCCTCTTTTGCAAATAAGAAGTCAAAGTTACGAGTATTATTATTTTTGTATTTAGATTTTCTGAGAAAAAATTTAGATGGATAACCACCTAGGTCAACTTCCTATATGTGTAAGCTACTTATTGATATGAATTATTATCTATTTTATTTAAATGGTGCTAATATTACTTCGTTGTAAATAATTTCGTTATTTAAACTTTATAATTAAAAAGACTGATGTAAATGTTTTTCGTTTCTGATTGAAACATAGCTGGAAATTGAATACTTTTTTTATATTAAAGAAAATAAGAATATGAGATTATGTTCCTGATAATTTCGTTTAGAGTAATTTTTTTTTGCAATGATGAGTAATTTAATTGTCGTTTTAAACCTCCAGACTTTAGACTTAGGTATGGGATAACCGTGTGAAATGTAAAGGATTGTCTAAGCCTAATCACATTTCATTCAAAAAGGTTACAATACGTCGCACCATATCCACTATATCCTTGTGTTTGGGTGGGAATAGAAAACTGAATATGAAAACAGGGGGCAAAGTAAAGGAAGAAAAAGTTTAAATTCCAAACTTTCAAAGTTATTTACATATTAATTTTTATCGATTCATATTCTCAAATTTCTCAAATTAAAAACTGATTCAACTGTCGATCTCGATGTATCGATTTCGATTTTGTACCTTGTGTTATCACTTGTCAATATTTTAGAGTATTTACACTGATAAAGGGTACCTACACCAACCGCTACATTATCTGGTATAATGTATTTATTTGTACTTTTCATTTACAATTTTACTTGTTTGTGGAGATTCAAATGAATAACTTAAAAGGATAGAAGTGAATCTCATTAAAAGTAAGTTCATACAAATCGGTTACAACTACATGTTGCGAATGGACTTCTTATTCTCAAGTTGACCAGCTTTCTAGGTAGTTTCTACTTTACTGCTAAGTGCTACACATTTATGTAAAACCTCGAATACATTCCCTAATTTTAATTTACAAGATGAATGTCTTCATCTTTGGTAATCCTCTCTTCTGTTGCTTTATTTCAGCTTCAGCTTACGAGTGCTGCATTGGAATTTGGAGTAATTGAATTTGAATCTCTGCTAAATAAATCTGCAGCTCTAGATAAATAATTATCTAAATTTGATATTTTTGGCAAATTTACGCGAAGATCAATCCTTACGAACGTTATGTCGTCTCAAGAAGACCCGTACGAAGCTCCAGAAGCAATTCGGTTCAATCCGACGGTAAAAGTGGATAAAGCGAGTTATGTATGGGAAATCGAGCGTTATAGTTCCCATCACGCTAAAGGAGAACATATAAAATCGCCTATATTTACATCAGCTACCAGTAATCAATTTAAATGGTATTTGAAACTGTATCCTAACAACACCAGCGTAGTTGTGGATCCCAGTATTTCTATATTTTTATATCTGGATTCCTCCAGCCATCATAAATTAGCATTCGCGAGACCGAAATTATCCATTATAGATAACCAATTGAACAAATCATACGTTAAGCTGGGCCAAGTTCATGAATACACTGTCAGCCCAGTACATGGATATCAACACCCTCGCGGTTGGACTGAGTTCATCAAAATAGATCAGCTTTTTGGCAGTAAATACTTGTCCAAGGATAAACTAACACTCTGCTGCGAAGTTACGTTTTTTCGAATTGAAGAAAATCTTATGGATAATATGTGTGAGCAGTACGATTCATTTTTTCTACAACCCAATGTTCCTAAGTACGATCTCTCCGAAGACTTGCGATCTTTATTGAAAAACCAAGAGTTCGCAGATGTTATAATATCCATAAATCACAAAGAGTATCCAGTTCATAAGGCAATTTTAGCCGCTCGTAGTCCAGTTTTTGCTGCCATGTTTCAACATAATATGCAAGAAAGCGAAACCAATCGCATAGATATTACAGACGTTGAAGAACGAGTCGTTGGAGAAATGTTGCGATACATGTATACCGGAACGTGCGAATGTTTAAAAGAGCTAGCAGATGGATTGATACTGGTGGCTGACAAATACGACTTACAAGGATTGAAAGTAATGTGTGAGGAATCATTGATCGAGAATTTATCAGTTGAAAATGCCACTCACATGTTGGTTTTGGCGGATTTGCATCGTGCTGATAAACTGAAATCAAAAACTCTGAATTATATTGTTTCGAAATCAACGAAAGTTATGAAAACGACTGGTTGGAAATGTATTGCTCCTGTAAATCCGCATTTGATTATGGAAGTATCCGAAGGCTTATCGAAAGCTTATCATCGAGAGAAAAAACATCATCCCTGCAAAAGGATTAAACTATCTACGGCGCACTCGTCGAAAGATGCTCCCAATCCTGCTTCATTTCTTAGGTTACTAAATCGTCCAAGCACTAGTCTTCATTCTAGATCCAACGCTCATACCGAATTCCAGTAGTAAACAGCTATCTTGTTATGATTAGTTATAAGCTTTTGTTTCTTCTTTTTTTTTACGTGTACGCAACTTCATTTACTATTAGGTATTTAATTTATTTTCAATGCTGCATACGTATATTAAAATTAATAATGTCATTTCATTCAAAATATATTTATTTTATCACATTAAATAATGTTGAAACTTGAATACAAGAATCACATTTTTTCCAAAATTACACACCAATTTCCTTGATCATAATAACTCTTGATTACTGTAATATTTGGAATTTGTTCACATAATGATTCCAATTCACCTTCGGAAAATACGTGATAAAAACGTAAAAATGTGGGTACTTCGGACTCATCAGATTTCTGTTTTAATTTCCAAGGAACCAGCATATCTTCATGTTTGAACTGAGTTCTATTTACATGAACAGGTAATGAAATACTGAAATCAGTATTCTTTTCGCCGTTAGCTTCTTTAATATTATTGAATTCTACAGAACGAATATTATCGCAGACTTTTCCCGAAGAAAGATCTTTGTTTTTATTGGTCTTTAGATAATTGGATGATTTTTCATCTTTTAATTGATTTTTAGCCCAGACATAAATCAAAGCTTGACCTCCGGGTCTTAATATTCTAACGATTTCTTGGATAGCTCGAAATCTTCTAGATTCGGTAGCTAAGTGATGGATAACGGCGATACTAATACAACAATCTGCCGCGTCTGAACGAAATGGCAACTCTAAACAATCACATCTTAATGCTTCGAATCCTTTTTTGAAACATTCTTGGGTCAATTTCACGTTACGATCACAGCCTATCTGAAATTCAATCAACGTTCGAAATGAGTTGATTTAAACGAGAATGAGGCATATTATTACAAATTTACTTGATAAATCGAAGCATTTAGACCGAGATATTTGCCATTTCCACATCCGACATCGATGAATATGGAACCAGGGAGAAAAGAACGGATGAAGTTTTCAACGTTGGGCCAAGGTTTGTGACGTGTTTCGCTAAAATGATTTGCTATTTCGTCGTATACCTTTATGGAAGATGAAGACACGATAAAAATCATAGATTTTATATCCTTAAATCTAAAGAGAAGTTCTCCATTTACTTCATGTACGTGTGTTTTTTCTAATTTTGATGCTACATCGTCATCAATATTGAGACGTTGACCGGGTTGTTCCTTTATTTTCGAATCACAGTTGTCGACAAAATTGCAATTACACGAATCATTATCTCTGATACATCGAAAAGTAAATGAAATTCTTTCATTTCTGGCTTGCGTAGTTAATTTGGCGTTACTTTCGATAATATCGTATTTTCGAGGAACTATGCCATGACTCCATACGTATCTGAAGTTGTAAAAATGCACGAATACTAATTATTCAATTTTGTCATCGTTTCAAGATTTAAGTTTAATGATTACCTGCTCTCTTCTGACATTATTAGGAGAGATTTACGTCGAAGTAATAACGAACACTTTTCTAGGGCGTTCTTGAATTCCATCACAATATCAGATCCAATAGATAAGCTAAGAATGTAATCATCAAACGCACTATGAGTATCGACATGGGAAGGAATACCTGAGAAAAATATTAATTGCGAATACTTCGAAGTAAATTAAAACGTTAATTTAATAACACTTCTTAGAATACCTTGTCCAGGTTGATAACAATTAATGGTGAGTTGGTTGGGTGCCCAGTTCTTGAGCTTATCATAATTTCGTATCCGTTCAACGAGGAATAAATATTTGGACGGAATAGCTTCGCAGTTATTACTTTTAATGACGTTGTTCGTATTGTAATCGAATTCGTAACCATAATGCCTGACTAAACGATGTTTCAAAGAATTACTGGTGTTTTTAAAATCATCGTGAACTATATCGAGTAAACGTTGTTCTTCAGTTTCATCAATAAAATCATCGTACAATATTAAACCCTTCGGTCGGTGATGGAAATTGATTATAGATTGTTGCTGAGGCACTGAAAGAAACGATATGTATCATTTCTACACATAAATAATTTTAGTTCACATTTTTGTTAATGACATTCGAACTTGATACTTACTTGATTCACAGTATAACAGATATAAAGGACCATTGATGTCAGGTAACGATAATTTTCCATTGATCGCATTATAAACGTTTTCTGCTTCCTTTTCATCGGTACATTGCACAAAACAATAAGATTTACCAGGCACCATGAGAATATTCTGAACACAGCAGTACTGAGAAAACAACCTTACTACATCTTCGGCTTTTGAACCAGATACCAAACCTGTATTACAAATTAAAAGAAACTGAAGCAAAAAATGTCAGCGATGTTTTCCAAACATTTTAAACATATTAAAATAAATACAAAATTACTTTTGATTTGGATACTTCTTGAAGACCAGTTTCTTTGGATAACATTGCTGCATATTTCTTTCTTCTGCGGGATAATTTGGTTTTGTATGAACTTGAAAGCTCCATTAATGTTTAAAACAACTCAATACATGTACTAAAAAATTCAAAAAATATTTCGAGAAACAAATAAAATTATTAAAAATTATTTTTTACATTTTTCACGTTCATATAAAACACGTTTGACGATGATAAAGATTGATAATAAAAATTTGTTTGTAAACAGGTAAACATTGCTTGTCAACGCCGGAAAACCTGGCGAATAAAAACAGTAATTTTGTAGTTACGCTTTTTCCCTCTAGAGTCACTAAAAAAAAATTAATAAAAAACTCAAAAATGTCAATTTGACAACACTGATGACTGGCAATGTTGGTAACACTTCTTTTTTGTTTTGGCGCTTTTTTGTATTTTTTTTTTTTTTTACCAAATACTAATTATCAAACCAATTTATCATAAAAATTCAAATTGAATTACATTTTCAATTCAAGGTGTGATTAATTGTGAACTTTTTAAAATTTTATTCAAATCCTATTACGGACAGCAAGTAGCCCTCTCGTATAATAAAAGTGCTCAAAATTATTTCAAAACCTGCTGGAGCTGTCGGAAATTCAATTTTCATGGTAAGTTGACTTCGACATTTAAGCAGAAGATAAGGCAACATAATTTATCATTTCAAGTCAAATTATGAATACATTACTTTATCGTGATCACATACTCACTATTTTAAATTTTATCGAATGATTAATCTTTACCCTTGTGATTTCCTTCTTAGATGTCCACGATAACAGAAGAAAAGCAATACTTGGATCAAATCCGAAAAATCATCGATGAAGGCATCGAAAAAAGCGATCGAACTGGTGTTGGTACCAAATCACTGTTCGGATGTCAGATGAGATACAATCTAAGCAACAGTAAACACATTTTTGCACAAATTTTGCAAATTTGAAACAAACTGTTAACATTATCCTATCTTCAGATCAGTTTCCGCTGTTGACCACAAAACGAGTATTTTGGAAAGGTGTAGTAGAAGAATTATTATGGTTCATCAGAGGATCTACGAATTCGAAAGAATTATCCGACAAAGGAGTGAAAATTTGGAACCCGAATAGTACAAGAGAATACTTGGATTCTTTAGGATTCAAAGATAGAGAAGAAGGTACTTATCAACTACCTATTATTTTCAATTCGCTGATCTAATTCTGAGCCGATATCTGTAGGTGATCTCGGTCCTGTTTACGGATTCCAATGGAGACATTTCGGAGCTGAGTACAAAGACATGCACACCGATTACACGAACAAAGGAGTGGATCAACTACAAAACGTCATAGATACCATTAGGAATAACCCAGACTGTAGACGAATAATCTTATGTGCGTGGAACCCTCTAGATTTACCTAAAATGGCCTTACCTCCTTGTCATTGCTTAGTACAGTTTTACGCAGTAAACGGTGAATTGTCATGCCAAATGTATCAGCGTTCTGCTGATATGGGTTTAGGCGTACCATTCAATATCGCTAGTTACTCCTTGCTCACTTACATGATCGCTCACGTCACCAATCACAAAGTAAGTGTAATGTTTACATCTGTTGAATTTACGTTTGATTTGATAATTCTATCTTCAATTACAGCCCAAGGAATTCATTCATACCATAGGTGACAGTCACGTATACCTCAATCACGTCGAACCACTAAAAGTTCAGTTAGCGAGGGAAATGCTTCCTTTTCCAACCCTTACGATAGCTCGCGAAGTAACTTCTATTGAGGATTTTAAATTTGAAGATTTCGTATTGAATGGGTATAATCCTCATGGTAAAATTAGCATGGAAATGGCTGTATGATTCTTAAAATATATTCCTTTCCAATTTTTACTCGCAATTCAATTTTTAAAATAATATTGGCAATCAACCAGAGTAAATTGATGGTAAAATGCAGTAATGAAATGATACTTAATTTCGCTGTATATGTTGTTGACTAAACATCAATACCCACAAAGGCAATTAATGTATCATAATTTGTGAACTTTAGAAAAAATTATATTCCAATCTAGAGTTGCAGACAGGAAATTCCTACTCATGTAATAAAATTGCTCAAAATGTTTTTAAGACTTGGTAGAACTGTCGGATATTCAATTTTCAATGTTGTGTTAAAGATCAGTTAACTTTGACGTTTGAGCAAAAGATAAGGAACACTATCCGTTTAGCTCAAATTATTATTAAACTACATTATCATAATCAGCAACATTTTTTAAATCTCATAAGTAATCTTTAGTTAGTTACCTAATGATTTTCTTTCTGAAATGTCGAATGTACCGGAGGAAAAGCAATACTTAGACCAAATTCGAAAAATCATCGATGAAGGCATCGAAAAAAACGATCGGACTGGTGTCGGTACCAAATCACTGTTCGGATGTCAGATGAGATACACTCTAAGCAACAGTAAACACATTTTTGTACGAATTTTGCAAATTTGCAACAAACTGATAACTTAATTCCATCTTTAGATCATTTTCCATTGGTAACCACCAAACGAGTATTTTGGAGAGGTGTCGTAGAAGAATTACTATGGTTCATTAGAGGATCCACAAATTCGAAAGAATTATCCGACAAAGGAGTGAAAATTTGGAACCCGAATAGTACAAGAGAATACTTGGATTCTGTAGGATTTAAAGATAGAGAAGAAGGTACCTAACAATTACCTGTTCTTTTCATTTTCATCGCTCTGATTCCATTTTAGGTGATCTAGGTCCCGTTTATGGATTCCAATGGAGACATTTTGGAGCCGAGTACAAAGACATGCACACCGATTACGTGAACAAAGGCGTCGATCAACTAAAAAACGTCATAGATACAATTAAAAATAATCCAAATAATGAACAAATAATCATATGCACTTGGAACCCTCTAGATTCATCTAAAATGGCCTTACCTCCTTGTCATTGCTTAGCACAGTTCTACGCGGTAAACGGTGAATTGTCGTGTCAAGTGTACCAACGTTCTGCTGATATGGGTTTAGGGATACCTTTTGATATTGCAAGTTACGCCTTGCTCACTTATATGATCGCTCATATCACTAACCATAAAGTGAGTATTATGTTTATTTTTTACTCTCGTTCAATTGATGTTGGTTTTAGTAATTTTAGTTTTGATTACAGCCCAAAGAACTTATTCATACCATAGGCGATAGTCACGTATATCTTAATCACATCGAACCACTAAAAGTTCAGTTAGCAAGAGAAATGCGTCCTTTTCCAACCCTTACAATAGCTCGTGAAATGACCCATATCGAGGATTTTAAATTTGAAGATTTCGTATTAAATGGGTACAATCCTCATGGTAAAATTAATATGGAAATGGCTGTATAGTTCTTAAAATAGGTATATTCATTTAAAATGTCGATCAATTGCAATAAATTAATTAAAAATGCATTAACGAATTGATTACCTCAAAAATACGATGTTGCTAACTAAAAATTCAATCTTTATGATTGGTTGATGTAGAAAAATTCGTCCCTCACCAAGCCAATTAATGTAGTACAATTTCTAAAGAAATTTCAAACAGTGAATCTTGATTAGTCATCGTAATTTTAGTTGAAAACATCAAAATTGGCATTGATTATTCAATTTGGTCCAATACGCTCACACTCAGTACTGAAATTACATGTTGGAAAATGGGAATTATAATAGTTTAAGCCTATTGCTAAATTACTTTTAGTTGATCGACGAATAAATTATTCGAAAAATAACATAACACAACCAACGAAATTTTAAGTAAAAAATTACGCGATTAAGATATATTAAAATCAAACAAATAATATACTTCAACTTAAAAACAAAATGTTAGGTTTCTACAAGAACAATAACAATCTACGCTATACAATAAAATAAATACTCTACGCGATAAAATGGTTAAAAATCGATTTACACAACTCGACTCGAATTCCATACGGACCATTAAAAAAAAGAAATTAATACGAGTAAAAAAAATAAAAGAAGAACCGTTACTTCTAAAAACCTTGCTTTATTTTCCACAGATGGAATTTTGATTCGATGAGTATCAAACGGAATGAACTGGCTATTGATTACCGAGTTCTCACATGATTAACAAGTATGGGGTAAACAACGAACAGTATCGGTATCACAATAAAATGGCGTTAAAAACGCTGCTTATCAAGAAAATTCTTCATCTTCGCGTTCCATTTTACGTTGTTCTGCAGCTGGTGCCTGAAAACCACGTAATCGTGTAAATATCTTTCATCATAAGATCATTCGACGATTCGAAGATGTTCGAAATATACGAAATACTTACGAACTCTGGAACAGGCCCGTAAAACTGATTCGAATTTAAATTATTCGTTCTACAATTAAGTTCATCCTGGACTGTATTCTCGTTATTATCGATTAAAGCCATACGCGAAGCTAATTCTTCAGAAAGGCTTATTTCTTCACTATCGTTAAGTTTAGCACTAACTTGAAAAACGACCCAAAGGACATCTAAACCAGAGATAATTTTTAATTAAACAGATTACGAAGGTATTTTCGCATTTTGTTATCAGGCCTACGCGCAACTTACCACCAAAAAAAGCACCAAATGGCGTTGTCATTCGCCATTTACTTTGATAAAACCCAGGCTCAGCTGGTCCGACGAAATCTAACACTATGGTTGTACTCAGACCAGGAGGAAGTACACGTACAGGTATTGCTTTTATGTTACAAGGATGATCTCCTCCTATATACTGCAGCGAACAACCATGAGGCCAACATTCGTCGCCATTATTTCGAACTGTCCAACTCATTGTACATCTAAATCAAATAAATATCGTGTAAAAAATCTCAGTAACATACCTACGAACTAAATTCGCCATAGGCTTATACAATTAAATACCTTGTATTAGGAGGCATATTAAAATTCGAGCTAAGTAACTTTCCTTCTTCTAACTTCATCGAAGGCAGTTTGCGAGGTGTTTCGTAATCGAAAAATGAGCAAATAGCATTTTGCAAATTCCTGTTAACAAAGAAAAAACCTTTGTTCGAAATTGCGACTCTTTTATCAAGGTAAAATAATTATACTATCGTCATTACAAACCAATTATTCATTTCGAGGAAGAAACTGGCCGTGGTATCATCTATTCTATTATCGATCAGTTCTTTGAACTGTTTAACTAAATCATCTCTATCTGTCGTACCCAAGCAGGTAAATTGCAGCAGTAAATTTTGATCAATCGGATCATTATCAACATCCATATTTGCTCTGCACAACGAAGCTACGATACCACCGAAACGAAAATTAAAACTCGACTTCACCAACGATTTTTCACTAGTTTGGCCTTCCGTTTCACATGCACAACATTGTTAATAAATCGGCGACACCTTAATGCAAATTTTATCACTCACTTTTTTCTAATACGTCAAGGTAAAATGTAATTTTTTGCTTTTTTTCGCGAAATAAATATAATGCGTATCAGTACTACAAATTCTATCAGTTCAGAATCAAATCAAAACAAAACAGTACTATCCCCACTACTTGGCTTTATTTGTGTTAAAACGTCACGTCATTGGTTCATGGGTAGTCAATGTAGAGCAACAAAGGGGTTCCCAAAGTTGCACGGTGTTTATTGAAAACCTGTATGTGACCTGTGTTTTGTACTGCAGCTTCGTAGAGAAAATTAAAGGTATTTTTCCAACGCCACCGGTGAAAGTTTTTAACGTAATATTTCACGTTAATTGAGTTTCAAGAGGGTATGAAATAGCGAAATATTTGATTTCTTGGTGCGACTATTAGCAAATTAAATTATTAACGAGTTGAATGATTTCAATTTTCATTGTTAATGAAGAATCTGAGAACCATACTTCTGCGCGTAAGCTAAATCATAATAAATACGTAGAATCGAATAGATTATCTACGTTCTTCTATTTATCAATGCATTTAATGATTCATTATTTTTGCAAATGAAATCAGTTACCTATTCATTCAAATTCATTCATTTCATACATCGATTATTAAGTAGGCGTACCTAGACTTATACAAGAAAAGATTCAAATTGAAATGACGAAATAAAGTCTAAGATTTCAAATGTAGATTTGCCGCTACGAATACAAAGGAGAGTGCAGGTGGTTAATCATCATTTTACAAATTACATTAAAACAGCTGATATTTAATATCTGAATTTGAAACTTTGCCAGAGAATATATCGTTTGTAAAGGCACAATTCATACGCACCTGCAGTTTATCTTTATCCTAACATACCTAAACGCACATTTATACTCGTAGGTTGTGAAGTAATATGAGTAGGCATATCAAAGGGTTTTACAGTTTTAAAAAACATAAAATTTCAAGCTAGAAAGATTTCCCTGTAAGAAATAATTTTTTTCACATCGGTCAAGTTTTTTGCAAAAAAAAAAATTGAAATCTAAGTACACTTTTTAGTTTTTACATAGCCTACCCAAGTCACAACCTTGTTTTCTTTGAAATATTGAAAAAAAAATTATAAGATGAGAATGGTTGTGTTTCTGTGCTCAACAATCTTCAATTTATTAAGTAATTTCTCATAATTTGACTTTAATTTTTATGTAAAAAAAAATTCAGATGAGTATGATGCCTATTGAAGAGGTAAATTTCTTTCTAAAAAATCGAATCAAAACCAATTTTCAACTATGGGAACGACTTGTACTTCGAAAAACGAGACAATTTTTGCCATTCATTTTTTGCTCAACTTCATAATTAAAGGTGTTTAAAAATAATTTGAAATAGAATTTTAAAAAGAAATCAATCGCTGGAATGAGTAATATTTGAAAATTAACACTCTTGTTCTTTTCACTTTTTTGCCTAAAATTCAAATTGAAGGAGGTGCAACACTCGAAGCGAATTAAAAAATTCATAATTTTTAATTTTTTACAAATTTTTCCATCTTTAATGTTACTTAGCCCTTTCAATTTTGCTTTTAGGCACAAAATTAAAATTTCAAAAATTGTTCATTTTTGAAAGTACTGCACAGTCCGGTGACTGAATTTTTAAAGAATTGTTTCATTTCAAATTATTTTTATAACTTCAATTTTGAAGTTTGACAAAAAATCATGATATGAAAATTTGATCAATTTTCAAAGCAGGTATGTACCTATCCATTCCCTTAGTTGAAAATTGGAATAAATTTTTTTTAAACTTGCAGAGATAGTAGACATTACCCAAGGGTAATTTCTGGATTTTTTTTTCAAATCGTGTTTTTTTCAAGGTCAAATAGGAATTTTAAGCTTTCTAACGGCTATTTTGGTAACCTCTTGAAAAACCGATTTTTGCCGTCCATTTTTCTCCCTTACACGGGTCATTTTTGGTCAAAAAATTATTTTCTTGCGATATATCATCATTGACATTTTAGACCGTTTTGACCAAATTCATTCATTTTTTTCATTTTTTCAAAATTTCTTTTGGACCTTCTCCGAGATGACCCAGGGACCTAAAAATCATGTCTGGACTTGTTTCAAGCCGATATCTATCACAATTATGTACATTGCAATTTCAGAAAAATAGAGAAACTTTAATATTTTTGCTGTTTTTCACGAGTCGAGAATTAATTTTACTAAGAAAATTTTTACATATAAGGGGTTAAGGGTGTTAAATCGAGCTAAAAATTTTGTCACGTAGGGTTTATATGTACCATGGGAACGAGATAATTTCGAATTCGGTGCTCAGGGTCCAATCGACCACTATAAATCCTGCTATGCTCTTTCACTGAATTGTGACCATTCATTCAAAGTATAATTTGGCGAGCTCCTATTTTGGACAAAATTACCAAAATGTGGTCTGATTTGGGACTGAGCAGGATTTTTATTAAATATCTGGAAATGAAGAAATTTCAAAACATGAAATTTTTTATAAAAATTTTACCCTATAGCCATCGAAAAAAATACCGATGACAATGGAAATACGTACGTAATACTTATTTTAATCCATCTTTATGATTATGTACTTCCGTATTTAGCAGGTTCATTCCACGAACCAATAGCTACCGGTGAATTTCACCCTTTACTCACTCTCCCTCATCATACACGAGCCGGCATATTTACAATGAGCCGGCTTACTTTACGTCGAATGGTTTCTATAGCAACTCTATTTATAGCAATGCTCAACTTGAAGCAAGTCGTATACAACTAACCATTGCTTACGCAACAATGGAATGAAAATGTATACCATTTATTGATCATGGATTGACCAACAATATGGATTTACTTCAGGATAATCGAAAAGATTTCATTATTAAAGTATCAGGTTAGTCACCAACTTGCTAGATCGTAGATTAAAGCACAATGAAACAATCCAAAGCAAAACCTAATCACATAGATAACAACGTATCCATATTTTTTTCAAATTGTACAGAAAACTATTTCGGCAAATCGGTCGAGAATTCTGAGAAAATATACAAAAATGAAATCGTCGAAAATTTCCTCAATGATAGAAAAGGGCTCCTTCTATGTATCGATTTCACTGGGCCAGAAATTTTCATTGAACAGAAAGTAAGCTGATTGATAAATGTTCCCTATCTACGTAAACTTTGTGATAATTATCTGTGTATGATATTTCAGATACCACCCAAAAAAATGAAAAATGCATTGGTATTTTATAAGACTTCACCTTGCGCTGTGACTGGGGACAATATGAATGATGTCTTGAGGATATGTTCTTTACAAAATCCTCCTTTGAGCAGTTTTTACAATGTTTTACAAAATGTTTATATTCCAGCATTATTTCAGGTAATTCACCATAATGGTTTTCTTTGAAGTAGACGATGATAGGTTAAAGGGTTGGATAAGTGATTCATCTATGTGTATTTTCAGAGTGATCAAGACGTTAAAGATATAAAACTGAGGATGTTATTTGAAAATTTGCAAACTGGTTTGAAAAGTGCTGTGGTTGAGAATGGCATAAATGACACGAAATCTTCGTTATCAGGTATTTTATCATTCATTTCGATATTTATTTACCTACGTAACGTCAGCGATATATTTTTGTGCAAAATTTCCTCAATGATGAAACATTTTTCAAGGGGTGTTATCTATAAAAGACGAATGTGATTATTGGAATTACGTGGCTCATTCCAAACAAACACAAATAAACAAATCGCAAGCTAAACGTATTTTGCAGATTCTCAACCCTTTGGACACCAAGTAAATAAAATTCACCATGTGTGCGTATCGTTTTAAATTTAGTGTTATTTCAACTGAAAAAATTTCACCATTTTTTATCAGAATTTTTCAAACTACGAAATTGATAAATTTAGAAGACTTGCTAGAAGATGCTTACAACGCATTGGACGATATTTGGAAATTGGACGACTGTAATTTTCCTCAAGACAGAATGGATAATTTATTCGATATAATTGGTTCGTATCTATTTACAAGCTGATCTTCCTGCAGAGTTGGAGGCAATTTGGGGAAATGAAAGAAGAAAAAAATACATAATTTTTCATCTTGCATTAGGAAACACTGTTTGCCAAATTATTCAAGAAAATCTGAAAAATAAAAACGTATGGAAAGAATCCTATCATGAAATACACGAGTTACTCCTGAACGTATGAAATTGCATAAATTTAAAAACCCACGCTCAAATGCATTTTCTCAATAATTTCTAATTTTTTTTCAGTGCATTGAAATATGTAACAAATGGATGGACACTTGCAACCAATTGACCAAAATAATTTGGCCCAATGATTCCCTTCATAAGTGGACCGGTGATCCACATAATCCTAATTACATCAAACATTTTGTTGATAGACTAAGTCAGGTAAATAAAAATCTAATTCTTCGAAAAAAAATTCACTCGCATTTATCTTAAAATCTCTTATTTTGTATTTTTCATCAATTTCAGATAATTGAGGTGAGAAATGTTCATCAAAATATTTGTCAAATCTTGAATAAAAAAGAACAGCAAGAACTCAACGTATCTGAAGTTTTTAGCATATTTTCAGGTTCGAAAAACTCGAATCATTTGATTAATGATTTTTTGATATAGATATGTGTTATGGTTAGGGGTCAGGAAAATTTTTGGGTTAAGGAGTTTTGTTACCTTGAATGAGTTTTTGGACTTAAAAATTTCAGAATGTTGAAGTGGTTTAAACAATGTTAACATTTTATGTACCATTCGATCAAAAAAATCATGAAAATTATTGAAATTGAAAATGTTGCTGAAATTGTTAAAATTTTCATAAAAATTAGCGCAAATATTATAAAATTGTCAAAAAAAAAGAAAATTGTTGAAAGTATGCTTAAAATTATTGAAATTGCCATAAAAGTTGGTGCGGAAATATCGTAAAAATGACCGAAAAATCATGAAAACTGTCGAAAAATTCGTAGAAATTATCAAAAAATTTAGAAAAATCATTTGAAATATGAAAAGTAGTATAAAAAATCATGAAAATTTTCGAAAATATTGTTAAAATTTTTGAAAATTTCTTAAAAACTGCAAAAATTTTTGTAATGTTTTCCAAAATCTTCCTGATTTTTTTTCACAATTTTTGCATTATTTTTACTAATTTTTACGAAAATTTGTGAATTTTGCAACGTTTTTTATGGTATTTCAATTAGATACTTTCACAATATTTTCCAACAATTTTTAGAAATATTCAATCAAATTTCATTACATTTTCGATACTATAATTATGATTTTTTTTAGCGTTTTTTACCGAAATTTTCAACGATTTTTATGAATATTCAAACAATTTTAGCAGAATTTTTTGACTTTTTTGAAAGATTTTTGAAAGTTTTTACACCATTTTTACCAACTTATGTCAAAATTTTGACAATGTTTTGGCCATTTTTATCATGGTTTTGATGATTTTTATGCAAATCTCAAACATTTTCAAATCGTGATTTTTTTACTATGTCTACGATATTTCACCATATTTATGACAATTTAAGCAATTTTTACAAAATTTTCAATAATTTTTATAATTTTTCACTTATTACAAGTATATTATTTATTTTCTGTATTCTTATGATATTTTGATGACCTATCAATTTTCGATAATTTTTTTGAGTGATTAACTGATTACGCAATTTTATACATTTTTTCCTCAGATATCAATGCAATTCAATACAATCCTTATACAGATCACATGTGGAAATCAGCTTTGTTATTTTTTGACGAAAACTTGAAACCATTAGAAGAACACGTCGGGAATAAAATAAAAAATAAATTGTCCTCTTGCGGAGAACACGTTTTCCAAGTAATTCTTTTCTAAAAAATCCATAACCCTCTTCCCCTCTCACGTCAATTTATCTTATTTTTCATTTTCAGCTTCTGGAGTGTTTCATTCGTTATCAAAATTTAATCCAACGTAATGAAATTCGAAAAATGATCAAATCCGAGCGACAAAAATTACTAGTTTTGCTGCAAGATTACATCAACGACATAACCTCTTCGGATCTATTCTCGAACGAAGCGTTCGCCAAAAAATTTCCAGTCGATTACATAGATTTGCCTGAATTGATTTTGAAAATTATGTGGGTTAAAGAAACTATTAAAAAGGTAAGAAAGTCTTCGCAGTTTTTACGAGAAGATAATATGATTTCCTCAACAAAGAAATTTCTTTTAGGTTAAAGATATGGAAACTGTGAGTCAAACAGTTTTGCAAGATTTGACAAATTATATGAAATTAAAAGAATCTCTGTCGTCATTCATTAAAGAATTACAAGCCAGTGATACGAATGCCTTCAAGGATTGGTCGTCGCAGACACGTCGAGATATTGAAAATACTAATCTGAGGTATATTAATATCCATCACATAAAAAAAAATTTAGCTTTCAACTCTCAAATATTAATAAAAGTATATCTCCAGTTTGCGCACCGAAGATCCGGTTGTGCACTTCGAACAAGGCAAATTGATGAAAGTCAATTATAACCCTAAGTTGGTGAAATTGATCAAAGAAGTACACCAATTGCAATTACTCGGTTATAAAATCCCATCCAAAATAACAGAGGTTGCTGAGAAAGCAAAACTATTCATGCAACGTGCCAAAGCTCTAGAACAAGTACGTACTTCTTCGACAACTCGAAAAATAAAACCATCGCCACCAAATAAAGTATAAGAATTGGCTACAAAATTGACGAAAAGAGCCATTTTTACCTATTTCCAACACATCTGATGAATGATAATCGAGCATGTTTCCCAATTCACAGGTTGCCAACTTCCATAACACAATTGGAGATCGTATGATACCTTCTCAACGTCCGATGATGTTGTCGTCAGCTATGGAACTGTCGAAACTGGTCAAATCCGAAAATTCCGTCACCTGGTCCAATAGCTCGGCTGTTGACCAATACATAGCTCGTCTTCAAACAGTCGTCGAACGATTGGCTACTGAAAACAATGAATTATATTTTTATCACACTCAGATAACTCAAAAAGTAGATAATCGTTTAAATAAATCACAGGTGCGGAATTAGGAATTTCCATTAATTGTTTCTTGAAGGTTTCCAGTTTGGCAGATACCGATTTGTTACAAGATAAATATAAATGGAGGGATACTTTACGTGAAATACGTAATGTTATAGCGGAAGTCAATCGTAAAGTGAGTTTTTACATCATTTCTTATCTTTAAAATCATTCCTGTCGTCGAATTAATCATTATTGTGATTTTTAGTATTCAAACGCGAAGACATGGCTGATTCATTGGGATCATCAAATCTATAAAGTATTACAATATCGATACAAAGTTGGCCTTTTAAACTTGAATCAGCATTTACCAGAGATTAAAATTGAACTGGTTTACAGGTTTGCCTACAATATTTCCCACTTTGTCCTTCCACTTGAATTTTAATCACGATCGGGTTTCTTTTGCACAGACAGCAAAGGTTACAATTTAACCCTCCCTTGGAAGAGATAAAAAAGAAGTACTACAATCAACTGAAACGATTTATAACCCTTCCTTTAACTTTCCAAGGTGTTTCTGACCTCTCTAGTTCCATATTTCCTGTCATGGTTAGCAGGTGAGTACGATAATAGCAGCTAAATCATCATCAACACCATCTTAAATTTTCACGAGCAAATATATTTTAGGAATGCTGATCAATTCCAGCAAGTTTACGCGAATGCTGAAAATCTTTTCGAAAAGTTACTTGCATTACAGGACGAATGGGTTGACAGAGTGGCTCTTGGAGCTATAGATTTGGAAACAACGGCGAGAGATTACATTAGGACGGCTGACGAATGGGATATGAATTTTAGAACATCCAAAGCTTGGGGTCAAGAAATAGCCAAAATAGTCAAGTATGAAATTTCTCTAATAAGTTAATGGATATATGAGACGATTCTTCAATTAATGAATTGATAAACAGCTGTGAACATAAAGTGGAATGTTTCACTGTCACCACGGCTCCTGTTCGCTCAGAAATCGAGCTTCATAACAATAGATACTGGGATGTGCTTTCTATAACATTATATTCATCCATAATGATGGATGTGAACTCAATAGAAGAATTCATCTCTGATTCGAAGAAGAAACTCGAGTACCAACCTCAGTCTTTAGAGGAAATTGGCGATGCCAGCGAAGCTTATAGAAAGATCGTTGATAAATCGAAACTTGTGAGTCATTTTCAAAAGAGAAAAGAGATCAATCAAAATTCTTCTAGGGATTAAAATTTTTCACCACTTCCACAGATGCTTGATATGATAGAAGAAATGGATAAGAAAAATAAAGTTTTGTCGTCTTGGACTAAAGAAAGAGTTGGACAAGTTGTAACTGCTAAACAAGCGTGGAATAATTTTCAAACTGTTTTGGACAACCAGCAATTTCATATGAATAGACAAGTAACAATCCATAATTATAATCATGAAATTGAGATGCTAAAAAAAGATTTCCTTGGTGGGATGTGTAGGCAAATTATGCAACATCTTACCAGAATCATTGGCATTTGATTAATTTGAAGGAGTTTGGTGTATGTTCGAGATGATAATTGATAGGTACTATTTACAGGAAAAAAATGGACTTTTCATGATAAAATGCCTACACATTCCTTTGAAGGAATTCATCAATTTATAAATGGGATAAATTAAAACGTATAATAACTTTTCAACGCGATTTTATCTCAATGCATATTCAATTCAGGTTGAAACCATAAAATCCAAATTAATAAATGAAGCTGATAATTTAGCTTCTGAGCTGGAAAAATTCGTTATAAGGTGGAAACGAGTTCGTCCTAAGGAAACTGACCTCATAGATGGAAATAACGACGTTATAGAGAATAATTTGCAAGTTTTGAAAGAAAAACGCGAAGAGTGGAATAAGCTGTATGAAAATATTTCTAAAATAAGGCAAGTATCGTCCTTTTTTTAATGATCCCTGCTGACAAGAGACAAAATACTCTATAAAAAATTATTTTAATTTTTTCAGACGAGATTATGAAAAATTTGGCATCCAGGTACCTGAATTTTCGGAATGTGCTGAATTCGAAAAAGAATTGAAAGAAACTGAAGACATTTGGGGTCTTTATGAACAATTCACTCAAGGTAAATTTTGTCCGATGCTTATACAAAACGGATGTATAACAAGTAATTTGAAATGATTTCCAATTTTTCCGAAGGTATTGCTGAACTAAGCAATGAAGAATGGCTGGTTTTCCGAGGCAGAAGCGTTAATAAATTCGAATCGTTCCTTTTACATTGGGAAGAAAAATTAAATGAAACCAATGTGACTCCATTGACTGCGAGATTGGTGTCTGATTTACAAAACCATAAAGTAATTTGCCTTGCATTCTTTCTTTTCAAAAAAATGTATTATGGCGACGACGTTATCCATTGCAGAATTTTATCACGCATATTAAATACCTTCGTGGCGAAGCATTCAGTGATAAACACTGGTCCGAGTTGTGTGCATTGCTGAAAATCCCATCGAAATCAATCGATCACTTGACATTTGGTGATTTTCTCAAAGCTCAAGATGCAGTTATTAGCAATCTCGATGCCATACAAGTTTTTTTTGAAATATTTTCACTTGTACCCATGAATAGATTTACGTTAAAATTACCAATTTCTTCAATTTGTCAACAGGAATTAAATAATAGAGCAGCCAGTGAAATAGTCATCAGGCAGGCGTTAGCTGAATTGGATATTTGGGAGGTCGAATCAAAGTTTTCTTTCATGCCCCATGTCGATAATAAAGGATTTGAAATCAATTTGATCAAAGATTACAAAAATATCCTATCTAAAGTATGAAACCTTATACCTATTTGTTGAAACAAAAGTACTTAGTTTTTGATCAAATAATTTACTTAGATAGGAGATAACCAATGCCTATTACAATCCATGGTAGGATCTTCCAATTATGAACAATTTCGAGATCATACTTCTCTTTGGGAAACCAAACTTATAGATCTGGATTACTACTTGAGAAATTTAAACGAAGTCCAAAGAAAGTAAGCAATCTTTAAAAAAATGTATCTACTGAAACCAAACTTGACACCAAACTTTTTCAGGTGGTTATATCTCGAGCCAATTTTCAAAAGCGAAACTATGAAAATTGAAAAGGCTCGATTTGAACGCATTGACAAAGACTTTCGTTATATTATGAACCTCATAAACACAGGAGATCAGCGTGTGATTAGTTTATGTCGAATACCTAATTTGCATTACATGTTAGATACTCTAATCCAACAACTCAACATTTGCCAAAAGAGTTTAAATGAATATTTAGAGGTGAGATATCTAGTACCTCGGTAAATAAGTTAATAAAGTCAACTTGATTATATCAACAGGACGTTTTCAGGATAAGCGATTGAAGTTTCCGAGATTCTATTTCCTAAGTGACGATGACCTATTGGAAATTTTGGGACAGGCTAATAAACCAGAAGTGGTACAATCCCATTTGAAGAAATTATTCGCTGGGATTAATAGCGTGCTTTTTGACAGAAATAATATCATCGCTGTGAAATCTCTGGAAGGAGAAACTGTATCATTGAATAATCCTGTAACCATTTCACTGGATGTTGAGGTTAGCTTATGCAGCACTCGCAGGAAGACAATTTGGAAACTGAAAATTTTCATTACTTTCTAGAATTGGTTGAGCAGTTTGAGTGTCGAAATGCATGAAACATTGAAGAAATCGTTGATTAAATGTCTCAAAGGAGCAGATCCATTAGTGTATCCATCTCAAATTCTGTGCTTAGCTGAAAGTATATCATTCACATCACGTTGTGAAGAAGCTATCAAGCAGAAAAAATTGAAAACGTTATTGAAATCTCTTGAGGTATAATTGTGAATATCTAATTCATGAAATAGGTACCATTCAATTTTTTTTCACGCAGGACCAACTGGGAGCATATACAAGGTTAGATTTGGAAATGGAAAACAATAAAGAGACTTCGGTTCTAGAATTGAAGCTGAAAGCGTTAATTTTCGATACCATATATCATATAAGTGTAGTCAACGATCTCATCAATGATGGAGTTGATGATGTTGATGAGTGGAGTTGGCAAAAACGGATCAGGTACCTAGTTTGAGAGTATACTATTCATCTCAAAATAATTTCCTTAAATTCAGCATTTTCACGCAGATTCTATTTAAAAGATGGAAACATTATTATTAAAATGGTCAATGCAGAGTTTCAATATTCTTTTGAATATCAAGGAAATGCACCAAAATTGGTACATACACCGCTGACAGACCAATGTTACTTAACTTTGACTCAGGTAACAATACTTTACAAAAATCCACACTGATAGCACTTCATTTCTATATTGAAATGATTATTTATCATAGGCTATGAGCATGGGATTAGGAGGAAATCCATATGGACCAGCAGGTACAGGAAAAACAGAATCTGTTAAAGCCCTTGGAAGATTGTTCGGAAGACAAGTGCTAGTATTTAATTGCGATGAGGTAGGATCCAATATAAATTTGTTCCTCGTCCATCAGAACTATCCATAAATTAAACTTTTCTTCAACAGGGTCTTGATATCCAATCATTAACCAGAATATTAATAGGATTAGTGAAATGTGGTGCTTGGGGATGTTTTGACGAATTTAACCGACTTGAAGAAGCCACATTGTCTGCTGTATCGACCCACATTCACATTATTCAAGAAGCCTTGAGAAGTAATCACAGAAATATTACTTTGATGAATAGGCAGGTACGTGAAATTTCTGTAAACAACTTTTAAAAAGTCATTCGTCAATTAATGCCATTGATTTTTTTGGCATAGATCGAACTGAACACAGATACAGGAATATTTGTGACAATGAACCCAGTTGGTAGAGGATATGGTGGCAGGCAAAAATTACCCGATAATTTAAAACAACTCTTCAGACCTATTGCCATGTCTCAACCTGATGATTTATTAATAGCAGAAGTCATTTTGTTCAGTGAAGGCTTCAAAAAAGCTAAATTAATTGCTAGAAAATTAGTACAGATTTTTGATATAGCCAAGTAATCTAGCAATCTCGATTTATAACTGACCATACTCAGTATTTTTACATTCATACTATATTTTCTCAATAGAAAGGTGCTGTCTCAGCAGAAACACTACGACTGGGGTTTAAGAGCCCTCAAAACTGTAATAGGTGGATGCAAAACAGCTTTGAAAACAAATAAGACTTCACAGGATATTGATGAACTTGCATTGGTAGTTCAAGCAGTCAGATTAAACACTTTATCAAAACTCACATTCCCTGATGCGCAACAATTTGATATGCTACTGAAAGACATGTTCCAAGGGGTACAATTCCAAACCATAGATGATGAAGATATCACAACAGCAATTAACGAAAGCTTTAAAGATCTCAAATTGCAATCTAATCCTCGACAAGTAGGCACTTTTCATCCGTATTCTTATCCAAGAAAATTTTCCATAATAACATGTTTTCTCATCTAGGTGAGAAAATGCTTAGAACTGTACGAACAATTGGCGCAAAGAATGGGTGTAGTGATTGTTGGGCCATCAGGATCTGGCAAGTCGACTATTTGCAGGCTTTTGAAACATGTACGACAAATCAAAATCTTGAAGTTTGATGCAAAAGGTCATAATTACTCACAATTTTCTGTTTAGGCTTTGGTGAAACTTGATCGTACCATCAATCAGTATACAGTCAATCCAAAAGCCATGCCTCGTACTCAGCTTCTTGGTCAAATTGATGTAGACACTAGACAATGGATCGATGGAGTTTTGAGTACTGTTGCTCAACGTGTTTATGCCGAGCCTTCAAGTAGGTATCATTATAAAATCAGGATGAAGTAGGATCAGAGAAAAGTGACTGTTGTTTTTTTACAGATATTCAATCGTGGATATTATTTGATGGAGACATAGATCCCGAATGGATTGAATCACTGAATTCAGTCCTGGATGATAATCGATTATTGACGTTGCCTTCAGGATGGAGAATACAATTCGAATCAAATGTTAATTTTTTATTTGAAACTCATAGCTTGCAACATGCATCTCCAGCAACTGTTTCTAGAATGGGGATCATTCTTATGAGGTTTTAGTAATTTTTTGAATAATGTATTAATACTTGTTCAGCAGTTTTTATGAATTATGTTTTCAGCGAACAAGATTTAGATGTCAAGTATTTGGTAGAAAGTTGGCTTCAAAGGCAGTCTCCTGAACAAACTTTGGAATTGAACCCACTCTTTGAGAAATATTTTTATAAAAGTATGCAAAGGAAAGTTTTTGAAAACCCTTCAAAACGAGAAAATGCCGGTTAACCATTTTGTCATTGATAGGTTTAGAATGGATAAACGCCAAAGGGGAAACATTAGTAAACGTGTCTACTGTATCACTGGTTCGTTCCTGTTTATCCCTTTTAACACAAGTAACCAACAAATCAGAATTCAGCATTTCAATAATGCATGGTCTTGGGTCAATTTTGACCAATTCGAGCAAAGAAGCGTTTTTCAAACAGGTAACATCTACACATTTTTTAAATACACCTCGTATTGTGTCAGAACTCATTGCAAAAATACATCATCTAGGTTCTAGAATGGACTGAAGAATTTGTACCAGACCAGTCAAAAATTTTATTCGCCTATTTCAACAGCGTCAGAAACTGCATTGACTGTTACAACAGTGACAACGCAATAGAGGCTTCAGGAGTTGTAAAAACAGCTCAATTCAAATTATGTATTGATATTCTGAAGACTTGGATAACCAAGGGAAATTCATTCATTCTCATAGGACCTCAAGGGTCTGGTAAAAGGTACCGATTTGAATTTATTACAGCATATCCTTTTAAAGAAGTTTGAAGCTGATTAGAGCAATCTTTTTACAGCATATTACTGGACTATTGTGTACAGGAAATTAGAGGAATCGGAATGGTTACAATATGCTGTAGTCCTCAAATTACTCCTAGTCATGTTTTACAGAAATTAAGTCAAGTATGAGATTTCTTAGAGATACCAAAAATTCGCTTTGGCTGAAAAAGATTTATCATACCTCATTTTGAACTTTTAGGTTTGCATGTTTGTGAACAGCAATCATGGTTTGGTGTTTAGGCCAAAAAATTCTGAAAGACTTGTGCTACATTTAAAAGATCTCAACCTTGTTCAAATGGATAAATGGGATTCTAATATATTAGTTTCATTTCTACAACAAGTGAATATCTAATCATGATTTTTTTTGGTGACAAGAAATAGGATTTCTTTTATGTGCATTTCTGTTTTCATGATTAGATATTGACATACCAAGGCTTCTATGATCCAAGTCATATGGAATGGGTAAACATGGAACAAATACAATTGGTTTGCTCGTTATTATCTTGTGATACCTTGAACCCTAGATTCATCAACTCTAATAATTTCATTTCCATTTGGTAAGTTGAAAAATTAAAAAGGAGCCTATCTGATTTCATCCAACTGCAAGTAATCCATTATTTTCAATCAATAATTTTAATTTACAATTTTTTCTGGTAACAGGCCTCCTGATCAAGCAGACTTGCAAACTATATGCTTATCGTATCTAAAACCCTTGAATGCGGTGGATAAATTGATATCCGTGATGTCTCTCATAATCATAGGAATTTACATAAAAGTAAGTTGTGCACTCTCCCAGCTAATTAATCAAAAAATTAATTTGAAAAATTATATTTGAAGGCAAAAGACCACTTCTCCAGCCAATCACATTACCATTATAAGTTCAATTTACGCGACATTTGCAATTGGTGTGTTATGCTGAGAAAATACACCACCTCAAATAATCAAGACGTTATTCAGGTCAGAATTTTGATATCACATACCTATTTCATTCGATCTTACTCACTTTCATCAATATTCATGGTTAGGCATTGCTATATGAAGGATATCGACTTTTTCAAGATCGATTAGTGAATGATCATGACAAATCTCAATTTAATGGAATTGTTAGGAATGTAGTAGATACAGAACTAGGACAGTTATCTGCGTTGGAAGAAGTTGAAAGTGAGGGTTTCCCCGTTAGTATCATTTTACTTACATAATTTGTGCAGACAGTTCACAGACATTTTTTTATTTTACTAGAAATAGTATACCTTTGCGATGATTCAGGATCCAGTGATCCTGTTGGAGGAATTCTAAGACCGTACATGGTGGACGACTGGTTGCTTCTTTTGCAAAAACAAGTCGCCCAATTGGGTAAGTTTTCAACACTTAAAAACATCAAGTCAGAGTTTAAAAAAATTATGTATCGAGTACTTTTCAGAAAATGAAGGCGAGGTCATCGATAAAAAAATCTTACTGCCCGAGTTGGGTAAAATGGTGGCGTATTTTGAAAGGGTCTTAACTGCGCCAGGAGGCTGCCTTTTTCTACCAGGACCTTCTGGCTATGGAAGGAAAACTGCTATTCGAATCATCTCCAAAAGACAATCAGCCAGACTATTCACTCTCAAGATGTCCACTGGTTATGGAATAAATAATTTTAAAAATGACTTGAAATCTGTACGTAAAATTTTCCTCAATCAGAAAATTATCAATTTAGAATAATTGTGTAATTTGGAGGCTGATGTTTAGATGTTACAAGCTGCTGGACTAGATGATCAAATAATTTATTTCGTTTTTGAAGATTATCATATCATTAGTCCAGATGTGTTGGATTACATTAATAGTCTTTTGGCTTCTGGAGAGGTAAATGACAATGTTGAGCAGTCTTGACAAATTGTTGGAAAATTTTTCAACTGAAATCACTGTTGTTCAGGTTCCAGGATTGTATCAAGCAGAAGAATTTGAAACACTATGTTCATCCTTGAAAGATGTCAGTACACAGCATGATTTTCAAGGCAGCCCGAGTCAATTTTTCGTCGAACGTAGGTCTAATAAACATTATGCCATTCCAACACCGAATCAAAATTTTTCATTTTGATATACATTTGAAAAACCTAACTAAATCCACTATTCTTTATTATTGTGATCAATTTAAAGGTGTCCGAAAAAACTTGCATATAATCCTAATAACGGATTTCACACATGAAGATTTTTTTAATCGTTTGGAATGTAATCCTGTCCTTTTAAGACGATGTCGAACAATCTGGTTGTCAGATTGGAGCACTGAGACAAAATTAGCGGTGGTGAATACCTTATCCAAGTCAGTAAAAGTATGACTTTCATCACGTAAGTGAATTCTGTCTCTAACTCAACTTTCTTTTCGCAGAGAATATGAAAAAAGTTCAGAATCAACGCCCCTTTTAAATGATGAAGTTTGTAAAAACTTCATAGAAATACACGAAAATGCTAAAAATCTTATGAACCATACTCCAAGACATTTCACATTATTTGTGAAATCATTTTTATACATTAAAATTGCCAAAGAAAACTTCATATCTGAAAATGAACGAAAACTCAAAGTGAATAAACTTTCTTAATTTATAACACTGTTCAAAAATAATGGCCCATAATTAATAATAATTTATCAAACTAGGCAGGTCTATCCAAATTAGTGGAGGCTAGAACTGTAGTAGATCAATTGAAACAAGACGCAGCCACACAAGAGTCAAAATTAGCAGAAAAGCAAAGTAAAGCGAATGCGGCATTGGAACTAATCACCAAAACCATGCAAAATGCCAGCTTACAAAAAAGTGAAATGGAAGTCTTGAAAGAGAATATGGAAAAAGAAAATGATGCGTTGACAATCAGGTTTGAATTAGGATCATTTTCCAAGAATTAATGCACCTTATTAGAAGTCTTCAAATTTTATTTACGTTTTTAGGAAAAAAGAAATAGACGTCGAACTCGCCGAAGTTGAACCTGTTCTGGCTGAAGCTCGATCAGCTGTCGGAAACATCAAATCCGAATCGTTATCAGAAATTCGCTCTTTAAGAGCGCCTCCTGATGTGATTAGAGATATATTGGAAGGTGTCTTGCGTCTGATGGGAATTCAAGACACATCGTGGAACAGTATGAAAACATTTTTAGCGAAACGAGGAGTCAAAGAAGATATTAGGTAAAACACGTGTTTAAAAAAAGAAGAAGTTATTCATTTCAGAAACATATTGATGAATATTTTCTTCGCAGGTGCTTCGATGCTCGCAGTATTGCCAAGGAAAATCGTTTACAGGTCGAAGAATTACTTAATCAGCGAGAAAAGTCGTTCGAAGAAAAAACTGCGAAGAGAGCATCGGCTGCTGCAGCACCTCTTGCAGCTTGGGTCAGTGCCAATGTGAAATACTCGAGAATTTTGGAAAAAATTAAACCTCTGGAATTGGAGCAAACCAAATTACAAAAGTATAACCCATACAATTATTTCATTAGAAATATCGTAATTGCATAACATTTAAACCCGGTTTGCCTAATCATAATGTAACCTTAACGAATGGAATTTTTCAGTAAATTGAAAGAATCTGGGGATCAGATTTTGCTTCTCAGCAGTGGTCTCAACGACGTAGAACAAACTGTATCGAAATTGAAAGAGCAATTGAATACTAATACAAAAGAAGCTGCTGAAATTGAGGTTCATCTTTCAAAAGTCCAAGCAACCATAAGTGCTGCTGAAGGTCTCGTAGTGAAATTAGATGAAGAATATTCTCGCTGGAGTGAACAAGTACGTGAAGTCTTCATTTTTAAAAATATCAAAATCAGATGTTCAACTATTTTTGTTTTCTATAGATCGTCGATTTATCAACTTATCTGGCTTCGTTATCAAATGATTGTCTGCTTTCATCAGCTTTGATCGTTTATCTGTCCAATTCTTCAGAGAACACAAGAAGGTATGGGAGACGAATAAATGTACTATATTGAAGTTTTCTTAAAATTGTATACATTTTTGGATTTTTAGATCCACTCTGAATGAATGGCAGAAATCACTGAACGCTGAAAAATTCGAATTGGAAACTTTCCTCAGCACAGAACAAGAACAACTAAGGTGGTTCTCTGATGGACTTCCATCAGATTATATTTCAATCCAAAATGCGGTCATAATATCTCAGGTATTTTAAATTCATTCGGTACGCATTTATTTGTAGATACCTATTTATAACTGGTATACAATTTTAATCCTAATTGTTTCTTCTTAAAAGCTTTCTAAAATGGATATCAGTGTAAGTTTATTTTTAATTTTTTTATGACAATTAAAAGTTAACAATTTGTTCATTTTTTTTTCAGACTTGCTTAAGACCTCTATTGATAGATCCCTCAAATATTGCACTAAAATGGCTGCAAAATAATTTAAATAAAAATAAAACAGTTGAGCTGATATCTCAGCATAGTCAACGTCTCTACACATCTTTGGAATTGGCCATAAGGTGAGCAATAAATTTTCTAATAAAATGATATCCTTTAAAATAATTAAATTTTTACGAAAATGAAATCTTTTCAGATTTGGAAAATCACTAATTATTCACGATGTGACCTCTATCGATCCTATATTGGTGCCAATTCTCAGAGGAAATTATACATTTCAAGGTGATGAAAATGATCATTTAAAAAAAAAATCAATTCAACAATTTATACATATTCAATTTTTAATATCAGGTACCAGAAAATTAATCTCTGTTGGGGAGAAGTTGGTGGATTATAATTCAGATTTTCAGTTATATTTGATCTGTCGAGATTCCAAACCAAATATACCATCATTTATTAAGACTTTATTGACTTGTGTCAATTTTGAAATTACATACTCCGGTCTTTCGCAACAAGTAGATATTTTTTATTTTCTAATTTTTAATCATTCGATATGTATAATTTGTTTTTCTTTTTTGAAAGCTCCTAAGGTGTGCCTTGTCGGTTGAAAAACCAGAACTAGAAGATAAACGAGCTGAATTACTTCGAAAAGAAGAACAACTAAAATCTAAACTTTTTGTTCTACAAGATAATATTTTGATCGAATTGGCAAATGCTCAAGGCAACGTCCTAGATAACAAAGTAAGAATGCATCAAAATTAAAAATTTACCAACATCAAAACTCAAAATCTGAATTTTTTCATTTTTAGGAATTGTTAGCCACTTTGAATGAATCAAAGAAAAGCAGCTCTGAAATTAAACAATCTTTACTAGAATCTAATCGTATTCAAGTTGAGCTCACAGACGAATGCGAGGTTTACAAACCAGTCGCTGAAAGCGCAGCCACGCTTTATTTCTGCACAATTCCTTTGCAATCAATGAATAATTTTTATCAAATATCAATTGACACATTTGTACAAATTTATAAGAAAATCTTCTCTTCTGTTCAAGTAAGTACATAAAAAAAAGAGTGTACCTAATCGAATTTTATCGCCCAACGTTCGAATAGGCAACTTGTTCGACATTCATGCATTTTAAATTTTTTAAATTTTAATTTACAGGAACAAATAGATTTCGACATTGATAGAAAAACTCGTAAATTAATTCAGCTTGTTTATCAATACATAAGTAGATTCCTATTTAAAGAAGACCTGTTGACTTTCGCGTTGCATTTAGTTCGAAATATGCATCCCCAATGTTTCAAAGCAAATGTAAAGTAAATCATAATAAAATAAATAGGTTGTTCAAGAACCCTTGAAATTGAAAAATAAATTTTACAGGAATGGGAATTATTTAGTCGAGAAGTATTACCGGATGTAAAGAGCGATTCAGCTGAAGTACTTAATTCTATACCTTCTTGGGCAAATAAAGAACAAGCTTACGATATCTATCTTTTAAAAGTAAACTACAGTAATTTTTTATGAAATATTCATCATTGAAAATGAATCTAAACTATTTGAACCATGCTAATTCGTGTTTTACAGCAAACTTTACCCAAACTATACGCTCAACTGGATACGAAAAATGTAAAATTGTGGGAAAAATTTATAAATAATAATTCCCACGAAGTTATAGATTTGCCATTATCTCCATTTCAAAGCGTACTCGTCACTCAAGCTTTTAAACCTGGTTTCCTTCACACATCGTTGTCTCATTTTGCTCAGAGGATGCTAGGTATATTAATTCACTTAAATTTACTCGATTCATTTCAAAGGATATTAATTAATATTTTTTTACTAGGATTACAAAGATTATCTTCCAGTGCAACACGACTAGACCAAATATTACCAGAAACCAACTCGAGGGAACCAATTTTAATATTCATTTCATTAGGGGCTGATCCATCAGAAGAAATACGATCTTTAGCTAAACGTGTAGTAGGGTCGAATTTTTACGAGGTAAAATAAATTTCGATAGGCTGATTTAATAAGTTCTATGATCTAAAGGTACTCTATTTTCCAATAGATTGCTTTAGGACGAGGTGAAACAGAATCTACTGTTAATCTGTTACACGGAGCAGTCGAAAATGGGCATTGGTTGATGATGAAAAATTTACACTTGATGACTTCCTGGGTACCAATATTAGAGAAAAAATTGAAATCGTTGAATAAAATTCATGACAGTTTTAGACTCTGGTTGACTTCGGAACCTCATCCAAGTATACCTTCGGCTTGGATCCAAATGTGTTTAAAAATCACATACGAGGTAACCGAAAGAATCAGCCAATAATAGGTGAAGACCGAAAGATATCATTTAATAATTATGAAATTATAGACACCTCAAGGAATTAAACACAATGTTGAAAGGACTTACTCTTCTTTGACCAATCAACCCTTTGTATCGATGGAACATGCTAGAAGTACCTTTGTATTAGCATGGTTCCATGCCATAATTCAAGAAAGAAGAACCTTCATACCCCAAGGATGGTGCAAATTTTACGAATTCAACGACTCTGATTTATTTACAGCTTTGAAAGTAATCAACGATAGGTTCAAAGTAGGTGAGTATTGTCAAAGTCAAAAAATAAATTCATACTTAATCATATTGAAAAAATATAGGAACCTTGAGATGATACGAAACCTCTATTTGTAGATCACAGAAACTCAGTGAAATGGGACTTTATCCATGGATTGTGTGAACAAGCCATTTATGGAGGTAGAATCGATAACAATCAAGATTTACTAGTTTTGAAGTCGTACTTGAGATCCTATTTCAATTCAGACGTCATCAACTCTGGAAGAAAATTAATCGCTCCTGATATGTATATCCCGAATTCATCGAACATTCGAGTAATTTCAAAGTTGAAAAATTATTATTTTTCAAACATCGAACTAGATAATTGATATTCAATTTTTCAAAAAAAGGATTTCACGGTTATGATTCAAAAACTTTCTGAAGTTGATTCACCAGAACTTTTTTCATTGCCACTAAACGTCGATTTATCATGGCAAAAGAATCGCTCATCCGATGTCATAAATTGGTTAAAAGGTATTGATCTATATTCTATCAAATAATTCTCAAATAACATAATTATTTTGTCGAAAGAGAGAATTAATAAAATATATTTTTCGATTTCAGTCCTGAAATATCAAAATATCATGAGCAAAATCAATATGGAAGAATGGAAATCTAAAACTTCTCCAATTTTACATTTATGGAAGCAATTAAATCAGGTTTCCTAACAAAAAATGTTAAAACGTATTTACTAGCATTTAGAATCAATATTGACCAGTCCTCATCTCTTGTCATTCAGGAAGTTGGAATATTGAAAATGAAAACTACTCAGGACGAACCGAGCCAAGAACCTATACGAGCTTTCATCATTAACGAATTCAATTTCGCCACCAAATTAGCGACATACATACATAAAACATTAGTGGATATCAATAAAGTAGTAAGATCTTCGATGACTCCAAATGAAGCTACAGTTGCCTTAATTACTACAATTGTGAATCAGAAAGTAAATTCACACAACTAACTGAAATATTCAACGTTCATCAATTAAAGTAAAGTAACTAATAATAGTATGTTTTCGTGTCATTTACAGACACCAGATGATTGGTTATCGTTTTGGGAAGGCAGTAAAAATATAATCCCATATTTGAAGAATGTTATGAGTCGAGCATCTTACATCATGAAAATCCACAAGACGAAAGAAAATGCAGAGAATCTGATGACAAAGTCGATAAATTTGGCAAATTTTTTCAGTCCGCAAGCTTTTCTGAATATTTTCAAGCAATATTCCTCAAGGTATGGTAATACCTAAATTAGCTGACATTTTCAACATTGAAAAGAATCTATCAAGGTGAAACTTTCAGGCTATCAAAAGAACCATTGGACAGTTTGAAATTAGAATGTTCGTGGAAAAATTACATCGGAGATGCTAAGGTCACAACATTAACTGTCGAAGGATTGCTAATCGAAGGTGCTCATTTTAACGCATCGTCGTTGACAGAAAACATCCCCAATTCTCCGATGCTGAGTTCAGTTCCTGCATTCAAAATAGCATGGACATCAAATGTTGGTTAATGGACAAGTTATGGTTTCAATTCAATCGGTTTGATTTCATTAGAGAAAGTGTTGAAGGAAGTTTCTCTGTTTCAGAGCGAACTTGAAAATCGCCGAGAAGATTCTCTGCAAATTCCCGTCTACAATAATTCTCAAAGAGAAAGTATTGTGATGTTTTTAAAAGTTGATATCTCGCCGGATGATTATGACAAATGGATACAAACCAACATTGCAATCTATCTACAAGAATAATGATCATTAAATAAAATGATTGACTTACTAATTGTGTTTGTAAAGTAACTTCATCCTTGAAATAAATTAAACAATGAAACTGCCACATTATTCAAAAATGAAAAAAGGAATTCAAATTCAAAACTACGTTTTCAATTTTCAATTTTCATTTTTTTAATTTTTGGAAAAATAAATAAAGTCGGTAATCAGTGTTGTAACTAGTTGTAACTTACCAAGTGAAAAATGAAATTAATAAACGCATGCTTCGATTTAAGCACTCCTAGTAATCAAAATAAGTATAGGCAATCGACAAGACAACTGTCGCGCTCTAGTGGCCAAAGTAAAAAGTAAGATTAAGCGCAGTGATAAGAAATGAAAACGGGATACAAATTTTCATACAATGCATTTCTAATG
>FIZU01007794.1:0-16155 GCA_900064475.1 Pseudococcus longispinus
AAGTTGTTGAATTCGTTTGGGTTCGGATTGTGTCGGATCCTGTCGTTTACATTCGTGAAGGTGGTCCCGCCCACCACAGCTGATGTTTACCTCCAGTTAAAAATGTAGAATTTCTTTCATTACGATTTAGAACGTCGAACAGAATATTTTTCGCGGGTTATTTGTTTTGTGAGTTATGTTTGAATTGATTAGTTTCCAGTTGTAATTTTTTTTATGGAATGTAATGTGAAAATTCGATTCATGACTACACCCTGTGGGGTGTGGACAGATTATTTTCAACTTTTTTCATGTAACATTTTTCTGAAGTCAAAAATACTTACTCGATTCTTGAAAAAAGGCAAAAAAATCAAACTTGCTCGATAATGCTAAAATTGTAGTATATTAGAGATATCGACTTGAAACAAGCCCGGTCATGATTTTTAAGCCTCTAAGTCATCTTGAAGAGGTTCTGGGTTCCCAAAATGGCGTCATTTGGGCATTTTTAAAGAAAATTGGAAAAAAGGGGAAAATGAACAAATTTGGTCATAATGCAGGTTGATGGTGTATTTTCGTGTCATTATTGATATATTGCAAGGAAAACAATTTTCAACCAGAAATGATCCATTCAAGGGGGGGAGGGTGGAAAAATCTGTTTTTTGCATTTTCTTAAGATAACGGACCACGATATCAAGTTCTACAAAAATATGAGGTTGTACATGTAGACTAAATACACAATTATATATTATTTTCAGAATTTTATCTCAGAAAGGGGTTACCAAAATGGCCCGTAGAAAGCTTAAAATGCCCATTTGGCCTTGAAAAAGTGCTCAAAATTTTTTTCAAAAAATTCCAAAAATCACCCTTGATTCTGTCTACTATTCCTGCAAGTTTGAAAAAATTCGGTAGAAAACTGCCAAAAATAGTAATTTTAACGAAAATCCACATTTAACCCCTCCAGCAGGGGTTAGGGTTGTGATATCGAGCTAAAAAATTTGTCACAGGGGTTTTAGACTATAAGGACCAACTTCCACTGTATAATTTCAAATTCGGTGCTCAAGGCCAAATTACCCTTATAAACCCAACTGTGCTCTTTATTCTACATCGCACAATTTTTTTCTCGTCATCATTGTAGGTTCATTTATATCCTCAAAAAATTTTGTTCTACAGTTTCAGGTCAGAATTTTGGAAAAATTGTTCAAAAGTTTGATATCAGCTTTTCAAATAATAATTTTATCATTTTGAGGTGCACAATATGTCATGTGGTTATAGACAAACTATAATGTACAAATATATTTTACAGGAAGGGTAAATTTCGCCATATAGCACAAAAATTGTGTTACATAAGTTGCCTATACTACAAATCTTGGGCGCAGTCATCAAAAGAACGACAAATGACAGAAAGCAACGTACGTATTCGTTGAACCGAAGGAAGCCTTTGGGATTTCGAAAAAAAAGCAGCAAAAAAACAAATAAATAAAGGTACCTAAAGGTTATATGCGAATGACAGTGTCATGACATTTTACCTTCAACATAATGAAATGATGGGGTTGAATCGTATGAGAAAATTGACAATGGCTTTTTGATATGTATTCGATACCTATTTAATAATTTTTTCCCTTGGGTAGACAAGGTTTTATCACACTTGTGTAATTTGAATTGTTGAATGGTGTGATAGAAGAGGCATTGAACTACTATCGAAAGTTTCAAATCATTCGAGTTATAATAGGCTGCGATACGATGAAAAAGGGATATTGGAAATTTTGTACCCCAGAATCCGCCACTGTGAAGTTTATAATTCCTTTGAATGTGTATAATTTTTTATGTTTTTTTCAACTTAGGTAAGCCTTGAATTTGAAACAAAAAGTGACGATTTACCAATGCATTTTCCTATTACCATTGCGACTGTACCGTTCAGAATTCCTAATTCAAATTTACAACCAAATATATATTATGGTTCGTTGCACAATAATACTCATCATTACCTAATTTTGTATATTTTTATTTATCAGAACTGTTCATTTTATCACAATTTTTTTTGCAGATGTAGCATCAGAACATGCCGAAGGTGGTATGTACATAGCCCCAGAATTTCTACTGGGTCAAGTTTACGATGGCGCGAATCCCGAAACTATCGTACTTTATCGTCCTGTCTACGTTGCTGTTCGTAAACCTACTCAAGAAGAAGCCAAAGCTGGTGGTTCATCGACGCCGAAATTACAATGAGTTTAAACGAACACAACTGACAAAAATATCAGTATTATTTGATAAATATACGATATGTTATGGACTCGTGATATAAACTCGTACTGTATTTTGAATTTTTAATTCTCTCAGTTTCCTCTGTATTACGATTAAAATCTTATAGGTATTAGTACAATAATGATTTTTTTGCGTATGTTTTTTCTATAAGTTATTTGTAATTGTTATGTTCTTTTTAAATAAAAATGATCTCTTTTTATCACCAATAAACCGAATAGAGTGCACGTGTTTTTAAGTGCGTATTTTTTCGTTTTTTCGTTTTGTTTTTTTATATATATTTAAATGATTTTAAGAAGAAAAACGTGTATTTCGTATTACAGCCACAGGTACTCGCAATTATGTCCTTTTTCACTCGCTGAATAATGCCTATTTACGAATATAGGCTGTACACTTGTAACCTATATTAAATGTGACGCTTTATTAGCGGATATTTTTTTTAAAATGCAATTTCGCGCATTTTTTTTCTTCTTGTATCAACCTGTTTGTATAATGTTGATGTATTGGTGTGTAATTTAATGCTCAAATTTATTAACAACTTTATTCTCGTTGTGAAGTAGATTTTTTTTTGTTATGGATCCTGTTATCGTAGCTATACTTTTAACTACGCGTTTTTTTCGATTTTTACGAATTGTATTTTTATTTTTACCGAAATTGTGGTATTTTTAATTACGCGAGTGTATTTCTCTGTACGAAGGATGAAATATTACCTGATGTTAGTTAGAGTTATATAGCAATTGAAATTAGTTTTGCGGTTATTTGTGTTTTAATAAATGTGACTACGAATTTGAAGGTGAATTTTATTGTTGATGAAGAGAATATTTTCAGCTTTTCAGAGCTCTTTCTTCATAATTTATTATAAATCTGTGATGTTTAAAACAGATGAGTAAAGTATGATGGGGGGTCTGAAACTTTTGTTAGCGACGCGTCTTGATGGTACCCCACAACCACTCAAATTTCAGCTCGAAGGTCCTTGGAGGCAGATTCGACCCTCATATCCATCTATGGTCAATTTCTTGTTGCTATTACGCAACCACCAACACACATCAGTTCATTGAATTGCGTTTTCAAAAAAATAGTTGAGTACCAAAATCATGACTTCAACCATCTAAGGTGGTAGTAAAGTATTCTTAGAAAAAAATTTGTGGTGTACAGTTTTTGTCTATTTTCATTTTTGAAGGCGCTATAGCAACTCTTAGTTAAACGGTCCCTTTAAAAATAAAGATAGGCAAAAAGTGTACACCACAAATTTTTTCTAAAAATAGTTAGCAGGAAACAATTTTTAGAAATAATTTGTGATATGCGTATTTTGCCTAACTTCATTTTGTAAGGAGCTATAGCAATTCTTAATCATACGTTACCTTCAAAAATATGTAGATAGACAAAAGTACATACCACAAATTTTGTCCAAAAAGTTTTTCTCTATACTTTAACATTAAGTAGGTATTTGAAATTATGATTTTTATGAATTTTTTGGCGATGGTAGGCAACCATCAACACACATAAGTACTTTGAATCACATTCTCGAAAAAATTATTACCAAAATAATCATTTTTAACTGCCTAGATCTAGGGCAAGTAGTAAGAAAATATTAGTGGAAAAAATGTGATATACACCTTTTTGCCTACCTTCATTTTTGAAGGTGCTATAGCAATGCTAAGTTAGACAGTCCCTTCAAAAATGAAAATGGGCAAAAAGTGTATGCCACAATTTATTTCTAAAAATAGTTTCCTATCACCGTAGATAGTTGAAATTATGATTTTGGTAATCATTTTTTTGAAAATGCAATTCAATATTCTTAAGTGTGTTGGTGATTGCCTACCATCAACAAAAAATTTACCAAAATCATAATTTCTAGTACAAGAGGTGATAGGATAAATCGTAGGAAAAAGTATGTTGTATACATTTTTTGCCCATCTTCACTTTTGAAGGGGCTATAGTAATTCTTGATTATACTGTCCCTTCAAAAATGAAATTAGACAAAAAATGTATACGACAGAGGCTCTGGTGTCCAGTGAGTAAAAGTGCTACTTTTTCTCACTCCTGGTGACCATTCGTTAGTCAAAATAGACCTTTTTCTCACTCGTTAACGAAAAATATATTATCCAACCAGTGAAATAAAGGATTTTTAACGATTTTGATTTATTTCCTTCGCTTTGCTCGGACAATAAACCTCAAAATTCGTCAAAAATCACTAGTTGAATAAACTACTATTTCAGCAAGTGCCCGCACCAAAAATGTGTCCCCCACGGTAATTTGAAATTTTCAAACTCGATTTCAAGGTCATTGTAGGGTTTGAAAAAAATTGAAAAAAATATAAAACATTACGCTTGAGTACCTGTACTTACATACCAAGTTTGGTGAAAATCGGTTGAAAACTCGGGGAGATAGAATTTTTTAGCTTAAAAATTAAAATCACTATTGGGGGGATTAGCTCCCAGGGGGTGAGTACAAAGATTCCGCATAAGCTCTAAACTCATATTTTACCATAACAAATCGGAAGCCCTGAAAAATAATTTGAAATTTGACCAGAGGCCCCTCAACAGAGCCTTTTCTTACGTAAACAACAATTTTTTCCTACCACCCCAGGCCCAGTCTACTTTAGTCTTCAATTTAAATTATGATTTTGAAAAAATAAAATGAAAAATCGTAGTTCTTTGCTGTTTTTAATTCGAATTAAATTTCAACAAAATAAACAAAACACGAAAAAAATAAAATAAAATATTTTTTGGTAAAAGCGATGATAGCACTTTCCTCGGATTTCAATCTCACTAAAATTTTTAAAACATCACTCACCACTAAACTTGGCTATTTACACTATCCATCTATCTACTTCATTATTTACCATTTTGCAAAAATTGATTAGTTGAGTTTGTCAAGTTGTATATTTTTTAATACAGTTCTCTAACCTCAATTTAAATCCCTATTTCATAGATTAAAAAATATGACCTAGGTATCGAATAACATATTAAAATGAAAATTCGGTGACACTTGGACAAGTTTCAAAACATTGTACCAATTACCAATTTGTGTTAGGTAAGTATCAATCTGGCTTCATTTTGTATTCATTATAAACTCAATTCCAATAATATAACCTTTAATTCAATTTTTAGGGTATCCAACTCGAATCTAACTTGATAATGGATGAAAATAAAGAATGCTTGAAACGATCCCTCAACGAGGTATCTTCAGATACAGTTTTAAATTCTAAAAAACGAAAAGTTGACGTTGTAGCGTCATCTTCAAAAACTGAAATATCAAACGAAACTGATTCACTTAGTATATTCTCATTATCTGACGACGTATTATTGATTTTACTCTCATATTTAAATTCTTCCGATTTGTTCCATCTTAGTCGGTGAGTAAAAATAACTTTTTACGTCGTATTCGTGTATTCGTCATACTTACAAACACCTTGTGTTTTTCATTTTCGAACAGATGTGATCCTCGGTTATTTGATATATGCGGAGATAAATCATTATGGGTCAGAGTAAACGCAAGTTGTGATGGATGCTGTCCATCGCATAGTGAACAAGCAGCATTTTTCCATCCGACTACGACTCATATACGTTTCGTAAAGACTAAAGGTAATGATAGTGATACAGCGGATACGTGTTTCAAGGATGATTTTTTTCACAATCTGAGTGATTATGCTCCGAATTTAAAATCATTGGTGATTGAGAATCATATTTTATGCTCTCCTGCGGTATGTTTGCAAGATGCAATTTTTGTTTAGTGTTGGGAGTATTTTCTGAGAGTAATGTTGATTTCATTGTTATAGTTTAGCTTAGAAAATTTGCCTCAAACGATTACTGAATTGCGATTACCAAAGGTTGAATTACTGCATTCTGATCAAGAAAAGAAGAGTAATTTGTTTCAAAATATTAGTGTTATGCTTCCTAATTTAGAGGTAATTATATCGATCGATTTGTTTAGCAAAAATACAGCATAACTCCAAATCAATTATTATTTTTTTGTGTAGATTGTCGATGCATCATATTGTCAATGGTTCAATCCTCATGCTCTTCTCGCGCTGGGAAAATGCAATCATTTAAAAGAATTACGAATCGCTGGATGTCGTAATTTGAAAG
Source organism: Pseudococcus longispinus (assembly GCA_900064475.1). NCBI lineage: Eukaryota > Metazoa > Arthropoda > Insecta > Hemiptera > Pseudococcidae > Pseudococcus > Pseudococcus longispinus. The sequence continues at coordinate 6,327 of FIZU01007794.1, forward strand.
ATTTTATTCCATATGCGAGCATAGCTACAGCTCTGGGATTTCAACAATTACATGTACGATTTTATTCATTTCTTCGGTTGTTCTTTGACCTTTTTATAGTTAATTCGTGTATTTTTATGTTCCGCAGACATTAGATTTACGTCATACCGGTATCGTTGACAGAGAAATCGCTTGTTTCAATAAGACCCAATCTCTCAAACACATTTATCTCGAGAAACCCAACGATATACAAGATCACGCCCCCGATGAATCTGTAACCGACGTCTGCACAACGTCATTTTGCATGCGAAGCTGCCAAACCAATCATTCTCGAAATATGGTTTATATTACTCGAATTCCTCAAGACGGTGGTACCTTTTTGGATTACACTTTGGAAACGCTGGTCGTTCGTAATTATCCTGGAATCACCGATATTACCTTGAAACATGCACAGAAGTGTCTGAGATCGTTGAAATACTTGGACGTAACAGGGTGCAGTTGTACTCCCCAGCAAGCGTCTATTTTTAAACAGAATCGACCTGAGGTAGAACTTATCTACGATGGAGTTGCATTAGAAGCCTGAGCTTATATTTTATTTTCATTTTCTCTTTTGTAATTTATTCTTCACTTCAGTATCGTTTATTTATTTATTGCATGTTGTATATTTTTTTAAACCGTTGATTATCGTGTGAATTGGTCTGCGTCTGTTTCTGTGTTTGTGTCGGAGAATATCCGATATCTTCATTGATACGATTCGAGTTTTGTGGTTGTTGCTATCTTTTTAAATGGGGTTTTTAGAGAAGCGTTAGATTTTCTAATAATATTGTTTTTCATGTTCCTTGTGTAACGACTATGTTGTACAATTACTGCCAATTTTTTTTCTCTCATAGCTGAAATAAATTGTATATTTGTTGATATTTGAGATGATTCTTTTGTGTTTCTAAATTCATTGAAAATGTATTAGAAATATGAATGGAAAAATCAGAAAAATGTCTCGTCAAACTCGTCTGTATAAAAATGAAACAACAATTGTGTTGTAAAAATATAAAATGAATTTCGAAAGTAAATTACAATCAAATTTTCAATTCAGGTAAGCCTTTCTTGAAATTTTCTTATTACGTGAAAAAAATTTTGACAACGTAATCCAAATTTTGTCAAAAAAGTTATCCTTAATTGACACAGATCAGTTTTCAAAATTGAACGAATTGCTCACTACCGATTATAACATTTATATTATACTAATGCAAATTGAATCACAACAAAGAACGAATTTGCTTCTACTTAAAATAAAAACTTGAAAGATTGAACGAAACTAGTAGCATTCATTTCCCATCTCTTCTCCCTCCGGCAAGACGCTGACCCGGCTTATCAGAGAATGAAAACATTCAGTTTTGCTGTCGTTTAAAAACTGACGTGTGTGTTTTCATCAAAAATTTCATAATTTTATAAAGTAAACGTGTATAAAAAATCGAATAATCATGATCCAAGGAATGATGGAAGAAATTAAACGAATGAATAAACGACAGGTAATATTATTCATCTGTTGGAACTCCAGCTTCATCAAAATTGCTGTGGTTATGCTGGTCTTCTACACGTCCATGTTTTCCTATGTTACAGTTTATTTACCAAGTTCTAAGCTTCGGTATGATCGTTTCATCGGCATTAATGTTATGGAAAGGTTTAATGGTGCTGACCGGTAGTGAAAGTCCAATCGTTGTTGTACTAAGGTAATTCCACTTTTGATTAATTTCATCCCTCAAGTACGTATTTTGACCGAAACTGACGTTTCATTGGGTTGATGTTTATCTAGTGGAAGTATGGAACCTGCATTCCACAGAGGAGATTTATTATTCTTAACGAATAACAAAGAAGAACCTATTCGGGCCGGGGAAATAGTCGTATTCAAAGTGGAAGGAAGAGATATACCGATAGTGCACCGAGTCCTAAAGTTACACGAAAAGTAATCTTATAATAGTTCATCTTGATTTGATTTATATTAAAAATCAGACATTAATTTCAAATTACATTGCAGGAGTAACGGAACGATTAAATTCTTGACCAAAGGTGATAACAACAGCGTCGACGACCGAGGTTTATATGCTCCTGGCCAACAATGGCTTACGAAAGATGATGTAGTTGGACGAGCTCAAGGATTCCTACCTCATATCGGTTTAGTTACTATCTACATGAACGAATACCCTAAAATTAAAGTAATTTGAAATATTTTGGAATAAGCCCCCTCGTGTATAGAAAAATAAGTACTAATTGATTTCATTTTTTTTTTTTTTTTGTTCTACAGTACGCAGTATTAGCTTGTTTGGGAATCTATGTTCTTCTGCATCGAGAATAAACTCAAAATGGTTAACGAAAGGCTCAAAAAAAGAATTTTATACTCTGTATCATTTTCCATGTTGGTTGGTGTAAATAAAATACAGATTGGGAGTTATTTTATTTGTAATTTGTTATGTAAATGCGTTAATTCCTAAGAAGTCAAATGTTTCTTTTATGTAATCATTCGTGTGAATGTTTTTTTTCTCTTTTTTATTTTTAAGAAACTCCCAATACCTCTCATTCATGTGTAAATTTTGTTTCGCGTTTCGATTAAGTAAAATTCTTTGATTAGAATGGTTTAAAGTTTATTTATGGTTCTAGTATTCGATGAATTTTAGTACGATTTTAGTAATTGTTGATGATGATGGATATCCATTCGAATGTGTAATGTGGAAGCTGGATTGAAACATGAAGATACACTCTAGAAATAGAAAGAATATTTTGAAAAAAGACAATTAGAGAGCTACTGAGTACTGCACCTGAAAGATACTGCGAAAAATCAGCCAAAAGACTGGACTGGTGAATTTTGACAACTGGAAATTAACATACCTATGTTTCGGGATTGATCTTCTTTTATCAAGTTTTTTTGTGTACTTGGGTACCTAAGTAGGTTTAAACCTTTATTAAAGGGATTTACGAAATTTTTATTTCTAAAGAAAATAAAATTATTTTTGAAGTTTGTAATGGCCTTTACTTCAGAATTGTTTTACTTCGTTCCATGTGGTGGGAAGGAGAATATAAAATTTTGCATTTCATTTACTTCAAATACCAAATTCACAATTAGGTATAGTTTTTGAATTAATGATAACTTGGTACCTACAGGCTACAGTGAACAAAATGTGTGCTCTTTCCAGCAATATGCAAGATGTTTCATAGACAATGTATCTCCTTCCAACGTGTAAGTAGGCAACCCATCATGAATATAAGTAGGTATATTTGCCTACTCTTGAAATTTAAGCGAAAAATGACGCTCATTCAAATTTCAATTTTTTCCAATCTCATTTATCGCATTTGGACTTGCGGTTAATTAGTCATAAAATTCCAATTTCCAACAATAATAGATAAAGGGTAATGGTTTGCGCCATCATTAGAAGGACTCAGAAAGAGCATTTAATGCGATTATTTTTTTAAAAATTTCATGTAAAATTTTTTTTAGATTATCGGAGAATCCTATAAAATACGATACGCAACTTGAACGACAATCCTGTCTGTCCGTAACGCGGACATTTTCCGGGACTTTTTGACATTTTGTCAGACTTTATGTGTTGATGACATTTATTAAAAATCTTAAAATGACCAAAAAGATGGCTTCACCTTGAAATGACAATTTTGGATAAAATATTCACAAGTTTGACAAAAAAAAAAATGACAATTGACAAAAAAAAACAATTTTAACTAAAAATGACAATTTCGATCCAAAAAATTTCAATTTTGACAAAAATGACAGTTTATATAAAAAAATGGCAATATTAACAAAAAATGATGATTTCGACCAAAAATGACAAGTTTGACAAAAAATGACAATTTTAACCTTATAAAATGACAATTTTGACCAAAAATGGCAGTATTTGCCTTGAATAAATGACAATTTTTACAAGAAATGATGATTTGGAGTAAAAATAACAATTTTTACCTTGAAATGACAATTTTGACAAAAAAATTACAGTCAAGACTAGAAAATAGAAAATGACAAAAAATTATGATTTTGGCCAAAAATGGCAAATTTTGACAAAAAATGACAATTTTGACCTTAAAATGACAATTTTGACTAAAAATGGCAGTATTTGCCTTGAAATGACAAATTTTTTCTAGAAATGACGATTTGGACCAAAAATAACAATTTTTACCTTAAAATTACAATTTTGACCAAAAAATGACAATTTTGACAAAAAATTACAATTAAGACTAGAAGATAGAAAATGACAAAAAATTATGATTTTGACCAAAAATGACCATTTTGACAAAGACATGGCAATTTTGACTACAAGCAAGCTACAAACTGAGAATTTTGACCATAAACTCAGAATTTTAGCCAAATACGACAGTTTTGTCGGTGTGAATGTAATACCGGCTTGGGGGCTCTCTCCTCCTAGTTTGAAATATATTTCACTGAGGTTGGCAGCAATGCAGCATACAAATTTTACCACAACAACATATTATCCCTACATGCCCCTTCAGACACAGCCATATACGAATATGTTCATATTATTTCCACTAGTACCTACTAATTTCATGTATTTTATGTGTATTTTTACTTTCCCAAGGTTGGCAACATTGCGAAAAACTAATTTCATTTTCAAATTCTACGACTTTGTTATAACCTATTTTCAGTATTTTGTCCCCTCCGTCACCCACTCAAGTGACAACTTTTATTTTCCTCAGGTTGGTAGCACTGTACACATTTAATTGCATTTTCAAATTCTACACCCCATTATACCCTAATTTGTCCCCTGCACCAGCCTCTATCATCTATGATTCCAACAAGTCACACTACACCTTTTACGTTTGTAAACTTTTATTTTCATCTTGTTGGCACCACTGCGAAAAACCAATTGCATTTTCAAATTCTACAACCTCATTATACTCCATTTTCACCCTTCAAACTCACCCATAGGTTTTCCACCAGTCATACTATTTTTAATCCATTTTTATTTTTCTCAGGTTGGCAGCACTGAGCACTGCGAAAAACAAATTGCATTTTCAAATTTCTACACCCTTTAATTCATTATACCCTATTTGCCCCCTCCCACTACTCCCGTACGTTTCCAATGAGTCACACTACAAAAAAAAAAAATATTGGTTGTAATATGGAAAAATTTTCTAAAAAACATCTTGTAAAGTATGCAACCAAACTTACTTCGGTGCAGGAGTTGCATAACCACAGTTTTAAAAATTCCTCCAAAACTGAATGAAGTGTGTGTGCTTGAGTTTTGGAGGAATTTTTTAAACTGTGGTTATGCAGCTCCTGCATCGAAGTAAGTTTGGTTGCATACTCTACAAGGCGTTTTTAAAACATTTTTTTATTTTATTAATTTTCGTCACGTACAACAACCAAAATCACTCAGAATGACCGTGCGAAGGGTCAAAACCATGGGTTTTTGATGCGAGGAATTCATTGGCGCTATTATTTTTACGATCAAATGAATACTTAATGCAGAAATTAACATTTATGACTCAAATTTTGTTCTTTTAAATTAGTAATCACAGTTTTAAATTCTTTTTTATTCAAAATTATCGTAAAAAATGTCAAAATTATGGTTTTTTGATGAGAGGAATCCATTGGCGCTATTATTTTCATGATTTAATTTAATTTTAATCGCAAGAAAAACGCCTCAAAAGTCAAAACCTACACTTTTTGAACCAAATTATAAAATTACGAAATTTGAGGAAGGGGGAATGAATTTTTTTGTTTTTTTTTCTTGAAATTAAATCAAACATAAGTTTCGGACTGATGCCATTGTCGTTAAATTTCAGGTTTACAGCCTGCTCTGGAAGTTATATTAGCCAGAATAAGCATATAAATGAATTACATCATCGAATTTACATAATTATAGAACTTATTTAGGTTGATAGAGAAAGCCTCGAATTGGGTAATCGAAAAAATTCTGCTAAGAATACTGAATAGTGGAACTATAAATTGATCTAATGTGTGGTCTAGAAAAAATAGAATAAAATATGAAGTAAATAAGCCACCAAAAAAAAAAAATTTGTTTCTAAATCTATGTATCACATTCACCCCTCAAATCTCTATTAGCATAATGAGACCTTTGTTCAATAGCAAGAGTTTACACTCCAAATTCCGATCATTCACATAAATTTTTTCTCTGCCTGTAATAACGATTAACAGACCAGATTCTTATTAAGTAATAATTTATTAAAATTGTCGAAAATATACATAATAAAATTGGCGAAACATATTCGAACAAAATAAAAACGCATACACAAATGCAAATACAACGGTTACTTTGTAGGTACCATAAAAATAGGTAATAAATAAATACAGTAGGTAGTAATTTGGGTACATTAAAATGCGATCAACGCATTTCATAAATAGAATCCAGTTCACGATGATTTTTTTCACTTCATACCGATGTTAATAAAAATAATAATATCGATTATTCGGCTACGGCTATGTTTTCATAATACAATAGAATGATAACGTTATATATTACGAATAAAAAAAAGGTAATAATAAAAAATAATATAACGTTTCTTTTTTATTTTTTAAACTGAAAAAAAATTGTAATAAAATGAAAGAAATTGATAATAAATAATACGATAAATAAAAACCCGATATTATAAATAAATAATCGTTAATTTACATACACATAAAGTAACAAATTTACAAAAAATTTTAAACAAGAGAGAGAGGGGTCGTTCAACTGACGATGGATACTATGGGAATATTAAAAAATACTACGAAAAAGGGGGGAAATATTAAGTCACCCTAACACTACGCCGCGGGTATACGCCTACGGAAGAATTATACCATCGATATAGTAAAACAGAAACCGACCGAGAAAAATTCCATTAAACTGGGCATGGCATCGACGCTTCATCTTACGATTAAAACCCATTCTTTAAAAAAAAAAGAAGGGGAAAAAAGAACAATCTACTAGGATGATATACAAATTTAAACATTACAAAATAACTAAATTGGTAACGGCACAGTTTACACGAGTTCGATCACCGTAAACTATGTAAAAAAAATTGTAACGAAACAAAAAAATTGTAATAACTAGGCCTATTTGAGAGAACCACATCACACGACAGTAGTATAATTTATTAAGCACACGTCTTTTCGAAAGAGAAAAAAAAACCAACTGTGTAGATAAACGAGACACGAAGAGAATCGGTGCGTATATTGAATATACACACACGTAAGGCGGAAATTAAATATTTCTATTTGTATCTAGGTACGTAATGTGTTAAATTTTCTGGTATCTATGTATACTAGAACGTGATTCTCAATCATCGTTCGTAGGAGAAATGGCATCATCTTCGTCCGGTCGGTTTTCTTCACTGGGAGTAGATACTGGATCAAAACGTGGAGGTTCGGAGCCCTTTGGGCCACCTTCCATTGCTACCAAATGTGACGGTCCATGGTGTACTTGCGACGAATTTCTGTGTAATTTTTCGCCTTTACGCCACAGCGTGATTTCCTGCGGAGCAAATATGCACACGTTCGTTATCTTATCGTAGTCACACACAGAAGCGATAATAGATTACAAATTAATGTACTTGTTGTTTAAAGTATCGCCTGTCTTCTTCGTCCATTAGGACTAAATTCAAGTAGTATTTTACAGAGAATTTTTTATTTATATCGCGCATCGTCGGACTTAATTCGTATCCTGATAAGAATACACGTATCGGTATACTTTCTCCTCGGACCGGAGCGCCATCCATGATTTCGTATTTAGCGATAGTTTCATTTTCGGTGAACATATTCGGGCCTATGCAAAAATTCATAATTAACCAAAGGGAACGTAAATTATCTAGTTAGCATTTCAGAAAACAAACCTGAGCCAGTAGTTTCTCTCTTGATAATAGCTATCTCCATATGCTTAATTTTTATCCGCACCAGTAAGAAATATATTTTACCAACGATCACATCTTTTAAATGATATCTATCGCAAATAAATCGATATTAATAATATTTCGATTACCAAACCAATCGATATGGTTCAACATACTTGCACTTATTGTATTCAAATTCGATATGGAGACATTCTTCTATGCCCACTTCCATTTTGATACTATTATTCATCTCTGGATATGATGATAACGTATGCACAATAATATCTATCTCTTTAATAATATCTGAGATTCGCCGCACGATAGAAACACGTAAAAAGTACCTGAACACAGATGAAAAAAATCTCAAACAGATGTTCGCATTACGCATAAATCATATGCTCAATGACACGAACCTTAAACGAACATTAGCACCAGTATACGATTCGTATGGTTTTTCGACGTTAATAAATTCGAAATTGTAACATGTACTGTGTTGATTAAGTTCTCCAGGTTTAGCCAACTCTTTGACTAACGACACGAATTCGTGGTGGTTACCTCGATCGTAATATAGTTCGATTTGTCCGACAAATTCTATTTTAATACCTTGATGCTCGAGTTTACTTCCTGGTTTTTTGAGTACGATGATAACCTACGAAAAGTAAACAACTTTTAATATGTATCGAGTGAAAAATCATCGAGAATTGGATAACTTCTAGTATACCTTTCCGCTGACGGTTTCGCCGTCATAGTATAACAAATGTTTCTCTTTTCGGCCATCTTCGGCTTTGATTTCGGCATATTTGCGAGTATCGCGACCATCCAATACGACATCAATATCAGCACTCTGGCCAAAGCCGAAAAAGCTCTGAAATAAGTGTAGATAAATTAAGCTAACACGAAATCAACTTGGCAGAAAATTACATCGTACGAATCGTGTCACGAATAAACGATATATAATTAATATGAAATACGCCCATTGTACTCATCAATTATAACACGTTAATCTAGATTATGTAATGCGTATTACCATGTTTTTTTTTTGTTAATGTGTCGCTGCTACTGTGATAAACTGTAATCAGAAAGATTTCACCATTGTTGTTAACGATGTCCCGATTCCTATGTACTCATTTCAATATGATCACAAAATGCAAATAAAGTAACACTATAAATAATAATTCAATTCAGCGATATAGAAACACACTTAACAGTAATTAGAAAATAGAAAATAGCAAATAGATAATTCTCTACACTTCCGAATTCTAATTTATTCTTATTCTACGATCATAATAAATAGTAGCTGCAGGCAGCATTTTTTTTATTCGTGTTCCTGTGTCGACGAACCTTCCAAGGCGAGTTATTCGGTTTTGAAAGTCGTTCGTCGTTCGTAATATGAATCTTTTGGAATTTTATTTTCATTTAGCGCTCCCAGCGGATGAATTGAAACTATTTTTGATGAATCAACCTGTTATCACGAAGCTCTATATCGCACCTCTATTTTTTTTCATCATTGCTCATTTTCTAATTAATACTCATGTCGATGATTCGGACAAAATTAACTTGAACATTTGGAAATTTTTTATCAAGCTTGGATAAATTGTACAAGTGAAGCGTTTTTTAAAAAAATGTAATGAAAATCGCGATTTTTAAAACGCAATAACAGTGATCAAGACTAATTTTTTTTGGAAAATGAATAACAACATCATTTTTCTTGTAAAATTTTGGTTCAGGAAATGAAATAAATTTTTTTTTGTTAATTTTGACTATGGTCGTTTTTTGAAAAAATCTTCAAGTACTTCGTTGTACCCATATACAGTCTACAGGGTGTCCCAGTAGGGCACTATAACAGGGGGTATGCTGGTCCGCCATTTTCTTCCTTTAGGAAAAATGCGAATTTTCATGTTTCGAAGGGATTTTGATGGTTTTTATTGCATTTTTGATCACAAAATCGTCAAAAAACAATTAATTTTCATATGAGTAGTTCCAAAAGTTGATAATTATTTAA
>FIZU01007806.1:0-13887 GCA_900064475.1 Pseudococcus longispinus
GGGGGGGGGGGGGGGGGGGGGTCAAACCTGCCTCCTTAAAATTAAAAAAATTTGTAGTTCAGTTAGCAAACCCCCTCCCCCATCACAAATGAAAAAAATTACTTTCTGAGTCAGAAAATTTGCAAAAGTCATGGTCTTATTCTGAGAATTTTTCATTTTAAATTGGAAAAATTATTCTCTAAGTTAGAAAAATTACATGTCAGTTGGAAATTTTTGATTTTTCGCCCTTCCACAACTGTCAACTTCGGGTCCTCTCCGTCTAAAAAATGTATTAAATATTTTTTCCCAATTTTCATTCTGTGATTTTGGTATTCCTGCGATGATTTTATTCATTGTTGTGTAAAACTGTGCATACCTTCAACTCTCTTCTCTTCCCCCCGCTTCCTCGTCGATAAAGGAAGCTGAAAGTACGAACTGATACATCTCTGAATCGATTAAAACCACATACGAAAGCGTGGTACCTAAATAGATAACATCGAATCGAGTTTATCAACACATAATTTTATTTTTGAACTTGACACTATTGATAACATCACGTTTCAATAATTCCGATCGCTCGCATTGTACATTCAAACAATCCGATACAATCGCAATTCGCCTATTTCTTCGAAACTCTAAATTATCTAATCATCGAGAATTGTGGCGGTAGAAAAAATCGTTTGTCATTTTACGTAACCGAAATTTCGCATCTCGAGCATTACGAGGATGATTAATTACCAGTATGACATTGTTTTTCCTTCCACTGCAAGTACATAATCCATACTACATAAATATGACACTCGACGATGATGAACGTGAAACAACGTAACGTAAAAATAACTTCTGAAATCGGTATGCGGTTCGACGTATAATAAATTGCACTTCATTAGTATTACGGTTTCAATTATTGTTGAAAAAAAAAAACAAAAAATAATAACGTTCGTGTAGTTGGATTCTTTTTTGTAATTAAATAATTTCTACCTGTTTGGATTCCAAAATTTTACGTGATGAAAATTGCTGTACTTGAGATTACAGGGAATTGAAGGAGGAGGGGGGGTGTAAATTGCACCATGAGTTGGAAAAATTAAAGTTTGGGCTGAGAGAATTGGAAAAATGACCTTTCACAAAAAGGAACTTGGTAATACTACCCATGAAACTATAAAACATAGGATATGCTATTGCTCATTGAATTTCCCAAGTCCATAGAGTCGTGATATTTGAAATTTTCTTGAAATTTTCCAAGTCCAAAGAGTCATCTTGAATTTTGAAAAATTTTCCAAGTTCAAAAAAGTCAAACAAAATATCTAAAAGTCATTGTAACGGATTTTCGTAAGTGAACTTCGTAATGAATTTTTTTGGAAAAATTTTCGAAATCCAATTCCAAGGACAAAAAGTTGGTAGAAATCTGAAAATTTTTCCAAATTCAAAAAAACTGCGACAAAATGTCTAGAAGTAAGCCTTAGGTACTGACAAAATGTCTGATTTGAACTTTCTTGAAATTTTCTATGTTCATAAAGTTTAAAATTTTCAAGTCCAAAAATTCATTTGAGTTCTTAAAAACTTTCTGAGTCCAAAAAAATCTTGCAAAGTGTCTGAAAGTTGGCATAATATCTGAAATTTTCCAATTCTAAGAAGTCTGCCTGACAAAATATCCATAAGTTACCAAGATTTCTAAAATTTTCTCAATTTAAAAAGTCTAAATTATTTATCTAACAAAATGTTTAAACGTTAGCATTATCTCTGAAATTTTCTAAGTCCAAAAAGTCAATGGAAATTTGAAAATTTGTCCAAGTCCAAAAAAGTCTGATAAAATGTCTAAAAGTCATCACCAATCGTATGCTAAAAATTAAGCTACAGTTTTTAAAGTTGAAAATCACGTGAAAAAATAAAATTCTGATAGGCACCTTGAAAAAAAAACTTTTTAATTGGGGGGGGGAGGAGGAGGGGGTAGCGGATTTCAGTCTGCTTTTGAAGTTTTTTCTCCAGGAAACGGGTGTTTGGAATAAATTACATTGCACTGGGTTCTTCAATGTGTATCTAATAGGTGCTGAAAGTGAAAATCCTGCATTTTTCGTTCAAAATTCATTAAAAATTTATTTTTTTAATAATATTTCATCAATGACCTGAAAAAAAGTGAAAAAGGTCCCTGCCATTTCCATATTACTCATGAAACTTTAAAACTTAGGATATGTTGCTCATTGAATTTTTCAAGTCCATAAAGTCGTGATATTTTAAATTTTTTAAAAATTTTTCAACTCCAAAAAGTCATTTGAATTCTAAAAAATTTTCCAAGTTCAAAAAAATCAGACAAAATGTCTAAAAATCGTCGTAACAAATTTTCTTGAGTGAATTTCTCAGGGGAATTTTTTTGAAAAATTTTCGAAATCCAATTCCAAGCACAAAAAGTTGGTAGAAATCCGAAAACTTTTCCAAATTCGAAAAAGCCTGACAAAATGTCTGATTTGAATTCTCTTGAAATTTTTTGAGCCCAAAAGTTGGAATTTTTCAAGTCTAAAAATTCATTGGAGATTCTTGAAAATTTTCTGAATTCAAAAAAGTTTTACAAAATGCCTGAAAGTCAATGTAATATCTGAAATTTTCCAAATCCAAGAAGTCTGTCTGACAAAATAACGAAAAGTTACTCTGATTTCTAAAAATTTTCAAGTTCAAAAAGTCAATGGAAATCTGAAATTTTTTTCCAAGTCCAAAAAAGTCTGACAAAATGTTTGAAGTCATCGTCGGATAATTTCTGTCAGATGTTTCGTGGAATTACCCATAGTAAAAGCATATCCTATTCAAAAAATTGCAAGGATTCAGGAAAATTATATATCGAATTGAAATTCGCAGAAAGAGCGTAGCCAGATTTATATGGATGATTTGGCCCTGAGCACCGAATTTTAAATTATCTGGTGGAAATTGATCCGTAAGGTCCAAAAGCCCCGTTACAAAATTTTTACCTCGATATCTTAACTCTAACCCCTTCTGGGGGGTTAAATGTGGATTTTTGTTAAAAATTTCTATTTTGGCAGTTTTCAACCGAATTTTTTCAAACTTGCAGGGATAGTAGAGATTATCAAGGGTGATTTTTGGAATTTTTTGAAAAAAATTTCGAGCACTTTTTCAAGGTCAAATGGACATTTTAAGCTTTCCAAGGGCCATTTTGGTAACCCCTGTCAGAGGTGCAATTCTGAAAAAAAAAATATGGTGTACTTAGTCTATAGATGTATGTACACCTCATATTTTTGTAGAACTTGATATCGTGGTGCGTCATCTTCAAAAGTGCAAAAAAAAGATTTTTTCGTCAATTTTTCCCCTTAAATGGGTCATTCTTTTTTTTTTAAATCAGTACACAAAATGAACGACATCGAAGAAGATTTTTTTGAATGAATCGACCCTCCCCCCACTTTTTTCACTTCAAATAATACGTAATTGAAAAAATGCATTTTTAATGTATTTCGAACGAAAAATGCTGTACTTTTTCAATTTCCTGCACCACTTTGTCAAATGGATTACTTTTTCAGCCATTCCAACACCTGTTAGACACCGTATTGGAATACTAAATTGAAACGTATACGCAAACATCATCCATCAACGTGCCAAAATAAACTCTCTACCTACGTAAACCTCGATCAGGGTGAAATGCTGAAATATCTGCTCTAATTCAAGTTCACGGTCTCTCTTCTCTAAATACGTACAAAACAAACACGATGATAAATCGCATCCTACGTTAATCATCGTGCAGTACAATTCTATTACAAAGCGAAATAAAATAACCACGTACGCGTACGCAAATAACAAGTGTACAAGTAAATAAATTAATTAATATGAAAAAAACACAAATGTACTGTAAGTGAACTGCACAGTGCACATCTTCGACTTTTACCAACCGAAACAATAGAAAGAACGCATTTACATGGAAATGATTAATTAGCATATCTGCTGCTGGTCTCTCGGCATGTCTGCGGCTCAGCACAGGACACGATGCGCAGTGATGTTCGTTATTGTTTAGCATAACATGGTATCGAACTATGTAGATCCATTTACCGACAACGAGATCCATTTATAGAGAAGTTATTCTTCTTTTTAGTCCTCCGTTTTAATCATACTCCGTTTGTTGGATTGCTTTAACGATCCAGGATGCAGGCAGGAGTACTATCGACGTGAAACGAAACCGATTTATTCGCGATAGGGTAATCGTCATCTAGGCAGACTTACGAAGAGCTAGAGTACATCCGATCATCGATTCGGCTTTCTTAACAGCGTTAAAAATTTGGTTACACTTTCTGCACAGATTTTACAGCCGGCTAGTGATGCGAAAATTAGCATTAACAAATTCCATCAATTTAGCCGCACACACAGATAAACTCAAGCACAACCTAGTTGTTTTCATAATAGCGACGAGACTAAGTTAATGGAATCGAGATGGAAAACCAGTCGTTGGTTTATTGCTTTTTTTGATGGAATAATTCTCTAAGTGCATCTCGGACGAAAAAACGTTTCGTAATAATGGAAAAGGGATGGAGATTCTTACGAAATTATACGTGTCGTGTATCTTCTTCATAATGCATGGTTCCTGATCGTATTTCGTCATCGGCAACGTTTCACACGTTGCAATTTTTTCCAAATTTTGCATCTTGATTAGAAACTGCGAATAATGAACCGTTTCATACGTAAGATGGAAAATTGAGCACAGGGAGACCCAAACAATAAACTTTTACCGAATTGAATTCAGCTACGATACAAATCGAACGAATTTATTGTTTCTGTCTGATCGTGAACTTTACCTTTTACACTGGCATAGGTCAGAATATACTTCGATTGGAGCATCACGCGATGCTAAATCCGTCATAATTTTACGAGACTATCTCGACCCTGCTAAATATGCCTTTTGTATATAGAAAGCTAAAAATTATACCTACGCGAAGACATGGAACTCGCAGCAGTCGTCTAATTTGCTCTTATTAAAAACTTAATTACCGTAGAAAATAATAAAATCTAGCGGATATTCGACGAGTACAACTACAGGTTAAGCATCCAAACAAAAATTATACTCTGGAGTTCAACAACGTGAAAAAACCGCCAAACTGTTCGATTATTCGGATATTTTATAAAGTACATACACGATATCTGACGAGAAATGGTCACGCGTGTAATTGTTGATAATTCGTCATGGATATTGTTGCTCTAAGTCGCAACACACGCTTGCTTTACCATCCTCGTACGTGTACCTTCGTTCTAATACGATTTACATAATTTGTACAGTTATTGGATGACTTTTTCGCGCTTCGATTAATCTTATCCTTCTGCAGACATTTAACGCTTATCAAAGATATATCTACCTATCGGTTTATGCGAATTAACACCAACACTTGAAACAATCGACGGCGTAATCGCGGTTACCGATATTCAAACCCATCTCTTCCCTTCCCTTTCTGTCCATTTGGCTGGATATTTAATATGGACTGATTTACGTTGCATCGAGTACACGATTAACATTTTAGCTGGGCAAAAAAATCACCATATTTACATAAGAACAGGAAAATTAACTTTTATAATCATAGGCTAAGAGTATTCTGTGGTCATTTTTCGTTCATTGGCGTAAATTGCGAAGTGGGGACTAAAATATTTCGCACGAAAGGAATTTTCTGAGATGATGAGTAATGATTCAGAAATCAGAATATTTCCGAACTAATGGCATTGAAAGACTAATCCAAGGAAATATATACAGGGTGACCAATATAAAGTCGATGGTTTTGAAAATGAAAAAAAAAACACTTCTACTGCAAAAATCTCGAAAATTAAACCTCCTAGAAAAAAACTGATAGATGATGAAGGAAAGAGAATTTCAAGCTCTACAATTTACATCCCTTACATTTTTTCCGTAGCTCCCTTAGTTTGACCTGAAAATCGACGTGTATAGGAAACGTACAAAATTGATGATTTTGAAAATGTATAAAAAAAATTTAAAAATAGCATCGACTTTGAAATTTTTCATAAACATGAATTTTCTGTCCGAACTAAGGGTGCTACGAAAAAAATAGAAGGGATGAAAATTGTAGAGCTTGAAATTCTTCTTTTTCAATGATCTATTTAATTTTTTTCTAGGAGGCTTTGTTTTCAAAATTTTTGAATTTTTGAATTTTTGAATTTATCGACTTCATAAATTTTCTCATAAACATTGATTTTCTGGCCGAACCAAGGGTGCTAAGAAAAAAATGCAAGGGATGAAAATTGTAGAGCTTGAAATTATATTTTTTCAATGATCTATTCAATTTTTTTCTAGGAGGCATGGTTTTCAAAATTTTTGCAGTCGAAAGTTTTTTCATTTTTGAATTTATCGACTTCTTAAATTTCCCATAAACATCGGTTTCTGTCCGAACACAGGGTGCTACGGAAAAAATGCAAGGGAAGAAAATTGTAGAACCTGAAATTCTCTTTCTTCAATAATTTATTCTTTTTTTTTCTAGGGGGCTTAGTTTTCAAGATTTTCGCAGTCAAAAGTTGTTTCATTTTTGAATTTATCGAGTTCGTAGATTTCCCATAAATATTGATTTTCTGTGCAAAATAAGGGTGATGAGAAAAAAACGAAGGGGATGAAAATTGTAGGGCTTGATTCTCTTTTTCCTAAGAGTTGGTAGTTTTTTTCTAGTGGACTTAGCTTTCAACATCTTTGCAGCCAATGTTTTTTTTTTGAATTTTATAAATGGACCACCCTGTATAAATATGTGGATTGATGACAATCATAATTTTTGTAAAATTTTTTTGTGCTAGAGCATTCTTTTTGAAATCCCTGAAAATTTTTTCCCAACAAAGTACACATTTGAACAATTTTTCCTGAAAAAAACACATCTCTTGATCTCTATCATGACCTATGACTCCTTCAATTCTATTTAAAAGACGTAAATGGGAAGCTACCCCCTTCTCTTTCGGGGCAAAATTTCAGTTTCAGCAAAAAAATTATACTCGAATTCAGAAAACTTGTGTTGCCAGATGGAATTTTTCCTTCAAAAAATCATTTTCAAAATTGAAATTTGTCTTGTTTCTTCCGGAAAAATATTTTGGTTTCAATTTTGTAACCTTTTTGTGAAATCTGAGTCCAATTTTATCAGTTTCACGATTTTCAACGAATTTTGAAAAGCTAATATCACAACTTTTTCACGACTTGATGATTTTTTTCGAAAAATCAAACCTTCGAAGAAAAATGTTTGTTTACAAAAAAATCCTGAGTACCCTCTTCATTTTTTTGAAATTTTATTGATGTCCAGTAACGGCACAAATTTTGTAAAAATTAACATTTTTTCTAAAATTTTTTGATTTCTTTACTATTTTTAGGTAAATTTTGATACTTTTTTAATATTTTGTAAACTTGTTGGACTATGCTTTCAACATTAAGTGTCGGACTAATCAAATTTAATGATCATTATACCTCCTTAATTCTTATTTCTTATCAATGATTGGCAAAAAAAAACCAATACATCGATAAATTAGCAAATGACATCACTTTTATAAACAACGAGATTACTCCTGCCATTTGATAAAATGTGTTTGCTCATATCTCTTAATCAAATCGAGCACAATAGAAGCCAAAGACTAACTACATAATATTTTTATCATCATATTTTCAGAAACAATATACATTTATAAGAAACCTATCAGCAGCTGTGATTCCACTTAATCTACGATTTGGCAAAATATTCAAAGAGACCGAAACGGCCAAATAAACAGTTGCAGACTGTTCGATAATCATCACCAGCTTTATCAATTTCTTCTCCACCATCGGACTTTTTTCAGTACCAAACATCTTGGTCAGCATTCGAAGAAACACCAAACTGACCACATTATTTTTTCGAACAAATCATCCGATGAAATTCCACATCCAGATAGATAAACACACGGGGAAAAAACTTGGAAAAATGCACCTATTAGGTCAAGGTTTAATAATAACAGCTCTAAAAAAATCAATCATTCGACAACGTCGATTATAAGGAGAAAAAATAATCACCTAGAATACATCGGTAATATCTTCGGACGATCCATCGTATAATAATAAATGGTTTCCGTACAAAAATCCAACTTGTAAGCCATAAAGCCAAAAGTATTCTAATCAGGTATGTATCTTGTCAAAAAAAAAAAAACGAACACCACTCCAAGCATTATATAACTCGTCTCTAATACCATTTAATAATTTCTCAATTAACTTGTCAGTGAAGAGCACACAGAGACATGGAGACGAATACAATACTTCATTAAAAATACCGCGCGTATAATTATTCAACAGGAAAACAATGTAAAGCGATACACAATAACGTTTATAAAAGAATAAGACAGCACCTACATCATATCCACCAGTATACAAATTATAACTTCGTATGCTATTTCCAAAGTACATATACGTCTATTTCGCTTAGTCGTGCTGAAAATTTGTTCATTTTTTGCCCTCATCGAAGCTTACGAAATCCTGTTTTTGTAAAAACCGAATACGTGTCAAGATACACCCAAACAGTTGATTTTCTCGGCGGAAAGGCGTTCACAAGAGCATCGTACCTATATGTAAATGCCATACGATATTTATGTTGTGTATTCAAACGAACGACAATACGTTGACTAGGATACCGGAAGTAGGCAGTTTATTCCGACGTTATTTTTGTAATTACGAAAATAGTTTTACAGGAAATTGAAAAAATAAACCATTTTCGAATGTACTTGAAATATTCATTATTCGAGGTATTTCTGATGGAAGGATGATTCTAATTACAAAATGAAAATCGGGGGAAAATTTTTGTGAAAATATTGACGATGAAGTTGATCTCAGGATAAACGAATGTTTCAGGGGAAAAACTGATATTTGAAGCGAAATTCAAGTTTTGGAAAGGAGCAAACTGTATGACCACGAATATGTCAAGAACCGGTTTACAAAAATGAAATTAGTACATAACATTTTTTGTAAGTCTTTTCGAGTAATATACGAAAGGTTATGTACGATTTTCACCTAACTTATATTCAATGTGCTACAGAGTATTGAAATCTTCCATTGAGAATATCTAGAGAACCGGTTCATAAAAATGAAAATGGTTAATGACCTTTTTTGCAAGTCTTCTCAAGTTCTATAAAAAAGGTGATGTACAATTTTCACGTAATTGCAATAGTTGAGTAGCTAGAGTACTTTGCAATCTTTCATCGAAAATATCTCGAGAAGCGGTTCACAAAAATGAAAATGGTCAATGACCTTTTTGTAACTTTTCTCAAGTTCTATAAAAAAGGTCATGTGCAATTTTCTCATAAGTGCTGCAATTAAGGTGCTAGAGAGTATTGAAATCTTCCATAGCGGATATCTGGAGAACCAGTTCACAAAAATGAAAATGGTTAATGACCTTTTTTGCTAGTCTTCTCAAGTTCTATAAAAAAGGTCATGTACAATTTTCACGTAATTGCAATAGTTGAGTAGCTAGAGTAATTTGCAATCTTTCATCGAGAATATCTCGAGAACCAGTTCACAAAAATGAAAATGGTTAATGACCTTTTCGGCAAGTCTTTTCAAGTTCTATAAAAAAGGTCATATGCAATTTTCACGTAATCGCTGTATTCAAGTAGCTAGAGAGCATTGGAATTCTCCATCCCGAATATCCAGAGAACCGGTTCAAAAAAATGAAAATGGTTAATGACCTTTTTTGCAATTCTTTTCAAGTTCTATAAAAAAGGTTATGTGCAATTTTCACGAAATTTGCAATAGTTGAAAAGCTAGATGATTTTGCAATTTTCTATCGGGAATATCTCGAGAACCGGTTCACAAAAATGAAAATGGTTAATGACCTTTTTCGCAACTCTTCTCAAGTTCTATAAAAAAGGTTATGCACGATTTTCATGTAACTGCTGAATTTAAGGTGGTAGAGAGTACTACAATTTCGATCCCGAACATCTAGAAAACCGGTTCACAAAAGTGAAAATGGTTTATGACGTTTTTTGCAAGTCTTCTCAAGTTCTATAAAAAAGATCATGTGCAAATTTCACGTAATTGCAATACTCGAGTAGCTAAAGTAATTTGCAATCTTTCATCGAGAATATCTCGAGAACCGGTTTACAAAAATGAAAATCGTTAATGACCTTTTCTGCAAGTCTTTTCAAGTTCTATAAAAAGGTCGTATGCAATTTTCACGTAATCGCTGTATTCAAGTAGCTAGAGAGCATTGGAATTTTCCATCCCAAATATCCAGAGAACCGGTTTACAAAAATGAAAATGGTTAATGACCTTTTCGGCAAGTCTTTTCAAGTTCTATAAAAAAGGTCATGTGCAATTTTCACGTAATCGCTGTATTCAAGTAGCTAGAGAGCATCGGAATTTTCCATCCCGAATATTCAGAGAACCGGTTCAAAAAAATGAAAATGGGTAATGACCTTTTTTGCAATTCTTTTCAAGTTCTATAAAAAAAGGTTATGTGCAATTTTCACGAAATTTGCAATAGTTGAAAAGCTAGAGGTTTTATCAAATTTCTATCGAGAATATCTCGAGAACCGGTTCATAAAAATGAAAATGGTTAATGACCTTTTTTGCAAGTCTTCTCCAATTCTATAAAAAAGGTCATGTGCAATTTTCACGTAATTGCAATAGTTGAGGAGCTAGAAGATTTTGCAATTTTCCATCGAAAATATCTCAGGAACCGGTTCGCAAAAATGAAAATAGTATACAACATTTTTTATGCGGCTTCTTAAATGCTATTTAAAAGGTTATTTACAAATTTCATAAAACTACTCAATTCAAGGCGTTAGAGGTATTTGAACATTTTAATCTCAAATAACTCGAAAACCGGTTCTCCAATTTTTTTTTCAAAATCAATAGCCTTGTATCCCCAGTAGTATTCAACCTCTCAAAAAACTTTGAACTTATTTTGTCATTTGCTATGAGACTTTTAGCCTGGATAAAAATTTAGTAATAAATTCAGACCAATTTTAACAGCTAATTTTTCGATTCTCAAAAACCAGCTGAAAAAATCAACGATCACATAACGATTTGGAATACCCAATTCGTCCCAACGATCGACTGATTCGGTGTCAAGTTGTACTCGTAAACTCGATCAAAGTCGAAGATTACAATACCATCATTGCTCTTTTCCTGTATCCTGTTAACTCGCAGACGAATAAACCACGATATAGCATTATATGATTCGAATAATCACGGTTCATTGATATTTCAGACATAGGTATACGATTTAATCTCGTACTCGACGTACAATGGTGGAGAAGAAGAAGAGAAAAACTATAATACAAATTTCGACTCGACCATGGGTAATGCGTTGGTAAATTACTCCGACACCGGTTTCGTAGAACACTTTTCGGCATTACACGCTCCGAAACCAGCGTACACCAATAAACCGCCGGTATCCCGTTCAAATTTCGGTACATAGACATTAAAAATATTATTAACCGATTGACCGACACGAACGATGAACGTCTATCGGTAAATTCACATCAGTTCGCTTCCACCTGTCGAAAATTGATTAACAAACGTTTACACTTCCAGCGAACCTGCCAAACGTGGCGCGTACGAACGGTATTAACAATGGCTATTATGTTTCTGCTACTTCTTCGTATATGTACATAGACATACGCCATTTAGCCCAAGCCATGCAAGGCGGAGAGTTCGTTAACACGTTGTAATTCCAACGTATAATTTATACAGACATTTATAGGTTAAATGGTATAAAAAAATACTACCTATCATCGATCCTCGTTCGATAATTAATTTTTTCAAACGTTGATCCATTTTTGAAAACCAACCAAAGGTCAAATAGATGTATGCACGTCAAGGTGTCTTAACAGAAGTCTAATAGCGTGTTTTGAAAAATGAATTTGTTGCGTTTTCCTACTTCATTGTAGTCTATCCCTTACCCTTCAACCCTTTTCACCGCAAGTATTCATCAAATGAGGGCATTTTTATACCGCAAAGAATAGAAATTTGGAACATACTGGTAAAATTACAATTTAGAATACGAAAAATAAGCCATTAGCCAACGAGCTTTTGAAAAATTGGGTCAAATTGATAACTTACGAATGGTTTTTGAAACCTGCGCAGATTATTTGATAGGAATTGTTCGAATGATGTTTTTTTTTCAACTTGGATTATTTCTACAATCAGATACGTCAATCCTCCCTTCGATGCCAATGATTCAGTGTAATGAATGATAGAAAACTGAACTGAAAATAATCAATTCCATACGAATATTTCAGGTTCGCTTTTAATTTCGGTTTCGGTTCAATGGCGGAAAAATTGATTCTCCTTGACTTCGAGAAATTTAAAAATGAATGTCTGTCTACCATTTCAAAGAGTTAAATATTTCAATGAATATTCGAAGAAAAAAAAGTTACTGTGAAATCGCATTCTCTCTTTCGCTATTATTATATCGAAAACTTTTACGTATTTCAGCTAATATCATTCGAGAGGGACTGAAGGGGTGGCACAATTTGAAAATGAAATTTTTAGCTTCGAGTTTTGGAATGGGAAAGGAAAAATGGGCAAAGGGGGTTAGATAATTAGGTATTCCGATTTCCTGAAAACTTTTTTTTTAATTATACAAAATTGATTTTTGTCCGACTTTTTTGGAGTTGGAAAATTTTTTAGAATTCAAATTAATTTTTGGAGTTGGAAAATTTCAAAAAAATTTCAAATATCACTACTTTATGGACTTGAAAAATTCATAGAGCAAAAACATATCGTACTTTTATAGTTTCATGGGTTGTATGAAAATGGGGAGTTTTTTTACTTTTTTTTACTTAGAGTGATGAACCATTATTTAAAAAATGAATTTTTAATGAATTTTGGACGAAAAATGCAGGACCTTTTTTTTAGCACTTTCAGCAACAGTCGGAATACTCATTGAATCAGTTAAAACTGTTCTAAAAATATATCGTATTACCTATTCAAAATAGAAAAAAAATGGTGAAAAATAATTCTAAAAATTCAAAATGGCTTGAAAATTGTTTTAATTCATTTTTGGAAAGAAAGAAAAACCCAGTGCAATGTAATTTCTTCCAAACCCCCAATTCCCTCAAAATTGATGAAAAAAAACTTCTCAATTAGACTGAAATAAGCTATTCTCCTCTTCTCCCCCCCCCCCAATTAAAAAGTTATCATCATATCTGTCGAAAATGTTGGAAAATGAATAAATGAAAGCTTGATAAAAATTAAACTAGGCACATATTTTCAGATGAAATAATTTACATCATCCAAACCACAAAAAATTGATTTATCGAGGCTTCCGAGTTGAAATTCTTGTGCGATAACGTCATACCTAACTAAAATAAAATAGCGTTCAAATTTCAAGGACAATTTTTTTGTAATTTCGAAATTTAAAAAAATAAAAAAACTCTAACGCGGCAAATGCATTAGAAAAACTGATTTTATCGCTGTCAATTTCATAATAAGTCTAAAAATTTCACTTCAAATGAGTAATTAAAACAAAATTTGAATTTTGGAAAGAAGTAAACTTAATCGTCGCGAATATTTCGAGAATCAGTTCACGAAAATGAAAATAGTGTATGGCCTTTTTTAACCATCATTTCAAATTCTACCAAAAAGGTTATTTACAAATTTCACGTAAATGCTATACATATTCAAGGTGCTAGAGGTGTTCGAAAATTTCAACTGGCAATATCTCGAGAACCGGTTCACAAAAATGAAAAAAGTATTTAACCTTTTTTGTGGGTCCTTTTAAATACTATCAAAAATATGATTTACAAATTTTCCGTAAAAGCTTTATTTAAGGAGCTACAGGTATTTTAAAATTTTAATTGCAAATATCTCGAGAACCGGTTCACAAAAATGAAAATAGTATATAACTTTTTTTGTTCGCCTTTTTAAATACTATACAAAATGTTATGAGCAATTTTCACGTAACTGCAATATTCAAGGCATTA